>NW_010588234.1:282355-319719 GCF_000705375.1 Tinamus guttatus | reverse complement strand
AAGAGAGTGTCTTTCCCTGTCAGTTCCCTGCCCTGTCGCTCAGGCGTACTCACATGCGAGGATGTTGATGTATCTGTTCTTGTGCTTGTTGTCGGGGTGGTTGGAGTGCTCCGCCGTGATGTTCATGTCGGCCGTACAGCGCTGCACTTCCTAGGCACCAAAATGGTTCAAAGACAAAATCTGTCAGTCTAGAAATGAAGTTCATTTTTTTCTTTTTGCAACAATGTGGCATAAGAAATTAAGCACAAAAAACAATTCTGCACTTCATGTCGGCCGTACAGCGCTGCACTTCCTAGGCACCAAAATGGTTCAAAGACAAAATCTGTCAGTCTAGAAATGAAGTTCATTTTTTTTTGCAACAATGTAGCATAAGAAATTAAGCACAAAAAACAACTCTGCAGAAGACTTTGGAGTGCTAAACAACTTATTTGCTGATAACCCCTCCAAACAGGGCTTCTGACATTTAAGTTCTGTACTGACCTTTTGTTAGTTCTCTGCAGAGGGATGACTTTTATAAAATATAAACAAAATAGATCTGTGAAGATAACAGATAGGGCTTTAAATACCACTGCAGGTACACCTATTAACAGCAAATGATTTAGTGAAAGAGGTAAAAGGCTGGTCCAGATCTATCTGTTGGACCCTGTACATTCAGACATTTACCCACCCGAATGAGGCCAGCTGTTCAGGCAGCTAGAGATGCAGATGTTTGTCTTGTTGAGGAATTAAGTGAGATTTCTGTTGATTTTTTAGTTCTTAACCTACTTGTATCAGCAAACAACTGAATACAGGGCTATGTGTGGCGAGAGTGTCTCTTCTTTGCCCCCGAGAGCAGCAGCTATTCCCCTTGGCCTAGTTATATATTTTGGAGACTGCATTGCAAGTAAACCACTAAATCTCATGTACTATAGCACTTCCAAGAAATAGTTTCTATTATGTATTTAAATGCAATCTTTCTGAAACAAAAAGTAAAAAGCTTTTTATCATTAGCATAAACTTAGTTTTAAAACAACCTTTTGAAAAACATACTGGTGTTTTGCAGTTTACAAAGTTGTGGAAGAAGCTACATTTATTCAAACCTTTTGTGGGTCCCAGAAATCACACCAAATAGAACTAATTTCCCCCAAGGTTATGCAGGGAGGTGCCAAATTACTTTGTACTGCGAGCTTTAAAAGTAACAGTACAGAACCTGCCTAAGAGGGAAAGTCATTAGAAGCTCACAGCTGCTACAAAGATCACGAGCTAAGTGACAGAGAAAAATTATCAAGAGAAATGCTATACAAACAGCAGATGTAACAGAGTTCAGCATTATGCAGACATTTCACAAAGGAGTTGCAAAGCAATTTTGATATCTTCCCTGGCATTTACATTTTAAAAGTGCAAAGTATAGTAAAACCTTGAACATTTTATAGCTTTTATATCCACATGGCACTCCCAAACGAACAATTGCTGCTCTCGCTCGCCTCTCCACTGGGAGACGCAGATGACTGGTGAGGGGACGAGCAGAGCAAAGACAAAGAGGAATCAGGCACAACTTTCAGCTGGCCCTAATAGAATTTTCAGAGCTCCATTTCTATCATGGAAAAATAAAATCACATTAAAGTGTGTGCTTCCCCTAATTCTGCCTGTCGGCTCCAGTAAACAAGGGACTTTTGATTATACAGTGGGCAGGCTCAGTTCAGCCTAAATTGCAGATGCAAAAGCAGCGTTAGCTACATTTTTGTATGATTTAATGCAACTTGGTTTTGCCTTTTTTTATATATTTTTTGCATTCAGAAACAATGCAACATTATTCCTGGACTGCTGCAGGTCACTTCTGAAAAATATCCTCCCTTTCTGAACAGCCCCATATCAAACATTAAACCCCTATAGCACCGTTGCATTCAGAAACAATGCAACATTATTGCTGGACTGCTGCAGGTCACTTCTGAAACATATCCTCCCTTTCTGAAGAGCCCCATATCAAACATTAAACCCCTGTAGCACCACAAAATTATTTTTGGAGCAGTTATTAGCATTGAAGCATTTATGCCAAATGCTGTAGAATTCGGTATGGATGAATCCAGTAAAGTTCTATGGAGAATACTCTCAAAAGGTATAAATTTTATAGGGAATTACATCCCTGCTAAGGAATTCTCTCACAGTTTAAATACTACATAGTAAATGTAACACTTCCTATTAAATTCTATAGGATTTTTCCACAAGGGAATTGTTGGAGGGGTTAATCATTTTAATTAACCTTTCTATGTTGATGCTGACTGCTTTTTCAACTGTGCAGTGTTCCCAGCTGGCCTGTATAAAGTTAATAGAAGAGGAAGATTAGGCCAAGGGGATGAAAAACATGTCATTGGAAAAGATCTTACACTGTGAGAGGTGATCACCTGCAAAAGGCTTTTATTAAAAACTTAACGTTTTAAATGAAATTTAATACTCTTAACGGTGGAGGCCGGTACCTGCTCACTGCACAAGCAGAGCTTCAAGGAAAGCTCCCCCACTTCCCACATTCCTCAACTCTTCCCGCCGTAGGACCGCGCTGAACGGGTGAGCTGGGGCTGGTTATCCACCCTCTCTTGCCTCCTGGCTTCCCCTCTCTCCATGCTAACCGCAAATCACTGAACCACAGCCTCGCTACCCCAGACAGCAAGGCCCAAGTCAACATTCCTTCGTTATTAAACTCCAAGTGTTGCCTTTCATCAACGCACAAAATGCCGCAAGAAGACTGGACTAGTCGCAGCCTGTTACCTCTGCCTGCTTTTAGTGCCTAATTTACCCTTTGGCAGAACATGATGGCCTGGTGTTAATGAATATCACCCTGGAGAAAGCTCCAAAAAGTCACCTTCCTAATTATGCCTTTGTACCATATTACATATTATTGCATATTTACTTTCCTAACCTTTGGTAACGCTAATGCAATTACCACCCTCGGATTTCTAAACCTTACTGCTTACCAAGTCAATCATTTGCATTTAAGACATCTGCATGATTATACTATTATTACAATTTTGCAGGCAGGCCATCAGGTCAACCCTGGTGCCCAGGCTACTCACTGCAACCTAAAGAGTCTCCTCCAATTAACACGAAACTGCTACTGGCACCTTGGAGTAAAAGGACAGCTACTCCCCTTATCACCAAATCTGCAATTCATCCAGCCAGAGCAGACAAACTTTTCCACTCTAGGGGCTTTTCTTCTGCTTTCCTTAATCCCTTTAGCCTCTTCCACTGATTTTAATGGTGGCTGGCTAGCATGCTGCTGCTTTTTATGTTTAACTTTGCAGAACGCATTACTGCCCAAAGATGAATGGATGCAGCCTCTAGTCCTGTCCTAGCAACTTATCATCGACAACCCAAGGAGCCAAAGTACACGCTTTCAATTGACCGTTAGTTACTGTAAAAAGTGTCCTAGTTCTTGCTATTATGGCTAATTTACCTTTTAATTATATTGTCCACGCTAATGCTAATTGGAATTTGATACACCCAGATTTAATGACCCGTTTTCATTGCCTTCCTGAAACAAGTTACAGATTAGTTTCTTCTAAACTTCAAAGAATTTCCATTAAAGTGGAAAATCAAACCGCTCCAGCGTCTTGCTGGCAATATGAGGTTGGGAGCAAGAAGTTTTGCTACAGTGACTGAGCAGGAACTCAGTCTCTCGATTTGGCCTTACGCAGTGCTGCAGTTGCTTCCCATTACTTCCATCGGCAGATGTCCTAGCAGGGGCTGGACTGTAAAAGCCTATGAATAGGAATGAGGAGGAATCACGAACAAAGAAAGGATCCTAATTTGAAGGACTAAATGAGAGATGTTCCAAAACTGTTTTATCTTCCTGCGGAATTTTCCAGCACGAGAGTAGTGAGTGCATCCACCCCTATGATCACTCCTGATCTGTTAGTTTAATCCCAAATTAGAGAATTCTGTGGTTGTGCTCTTGCTGTTTGCTCTGCAAACATGAAGATAGAATACCTGCAGGGAGAGCAAATAGCTTTTGAGGATCTCCCACTGGAATAGCATAGATTTTTGTAGTAATTTAGCACTAGTATAAACCCTCTGATGGAACTCGGGAGAAAGGTAACTGGGGAGAGCCTAGACAGAAGGGAAAAATAAACAAAGTAGAAGGACTGAACACAGCAATGGTAGTGGAGGAATCATTATGGGGGTTAAAAATTCACGCACTGAGCTCTGCACGCAGCCAACCTATATACCCAGGTGATGCCTACAAGCGTGAGGGAGCTGACAACGGCACAGCAACATTTTTGCGATGTATCTTGATGCTGGGCAGCGACGTACCAGGGGCTGAACGAAATTTTGCATTCCCCAGGTAGGGCCATAGGTCTTTGGAATGGGACTTCCAGGCAGAAAATTTGAGAGCTGTTGTTGAGCTATGATTAATAACAGAAAGCCCAGAGATCTGAGTCTCTTTTACTGCTTTTCCTCACTTGCTAATTCGCAATATCAATTTTTTAGGGTAGGTCGAGCAGCAAAATAAGAACACAAAACTCCAGGAAGACCCTTTTCTGCACCAAGTCCTTCATCTTCCAGCTTCACAGTGCTGCTTCCCTTTGGTTTCAGCACAGCACCACACAGGCTGAGAACATCCCTAATTATGGCGATCTGGAGCCAATGTTATAGAGCTTTTCCCAGAGCAGTGAGGTCTCCAAGCAGCATGCTTTGGAAGTGGCATTTTCCTGCTGTCCAAAATTCTTAGAGTGGATGGAATTATAGCACGTGTATGATGGAGACTGTGTCTAGTCCAAAAAGGATCCTGGTGTAACGACACAATGGTTTTAGTCTTAAGAAATGTGCGAAGCACAGGACCATTTCTGCCTTCAATTTCGCCCTTTGTAAGAGAATCCTGAGGTCACTGGTTAAAACGAGCTAGTGACCCTCACCTCAAGCAATGACAACCATGCGAAGAACAGCAGCAGATCCCTGCCACACTACTGAAGATATGGATTTATGCTATTTTCCTACATTTCAGGACATTTAGAAGCAGGTGCCACCGGAGTATAAAGATATTTTCAATTTATGAGATGAGCCTGAGCTAGACAGGCTGCCTCCAAGTTCAGGGAGCCTGGGCAGACTCCAAATGGGCAATGAATCATCAGCTCGCAGGGCCGCGGAGGCTGCGCTCACCCACCCGATCCCGCCTGCAGCAGCAGGACAAACCCACGCCGGAATTACGGAGCAGGTAGATAAAACTGCCAGGTGCCTGAAGTCCGAATATGGCACTGTGGCATAGAAATTCTCAGCTTGTTTTGGGAGCCAGGGGTGATTTCTTGGTTTATTTTTCTCTTTTTAGAGGAAAAGAGCTGTGCTCACAGGGGTGAAAAAATTGCCATGGGAAGACACACTTTGCCCTCTTGTTGATACAAGAATTCGGAGGGTCGCGTGCCCTGTACAGCCAGGCTGGGTACAGGAGAACAGAGGATGGCGACATTGCGACAAATGCGACACTATTTTTTTAAAAAAGAGATCCAGAGGGATTTGGGGCACTACAGCCCACTAAATCTGACTTCTCTATGGGACAAAATGCCAGAGGTTGCAAGAAAGAGCAGTGTTAATGAACAGCTCTAACTCTGTGTGGGGGTGAAGTTCACAGACAGGACAGCCTGGGTATTTGGATTTCCAAAATATGTTAGAAAAGGTCTCTCACAAAACCTTTCTTAAAAAAATGATCAGTTGTGGACCAAAAGGAAAAGTCTCCTTATGTATTAAGAGGTTTAAGGTAAAACTCCCACAGCCCAGGAACTGTCAGCATTAGATATTGCCAGTGAAACTTTACAGGGACCTGCTCTACTCATAAATGCACTGCAAAGAAGACAAAGTGTGTTTGCAATACAAAATTATTCCGGATAATTAGAACAAAAGCTGCTTGTGAGGAGAAGCAGAACTTTCTCACAATACTGAGTGGCTGAGTGATAAAATGGCAAATGGAATTCAATGTTGATAAATGCAAAGTGATGTACTTGGGAAAACAAGCCTAACTATACATACACACCGACAGGTTCTCAATTTGCTACTGCCATTCAGTGAAGAGACCTTGGGGTCACAGCTGATAGTTTTCTGGAGGTGGTGGCTGAGCGCTCAGCGGTTGTTAAAAAACAAATAGTATGTTAGGAAGCAGGAAAGTAATAGAAAACGAAAAAGAAAACATCTCTATGCCCCTGCATAATACTGCAGTAAACCCAGGCATTAAATACTGCGCACAGTTCTGGCCTTCTCATCTTAAAAAGGATATGGTAAAGGTAGGAAAAAAAAAAAGGGTAAAGAAGGCAAAAGTGCTGTGAAGCCTGGAACAGCTCCTCAAACAGATTCAATAGCACAGGCTCCTTCAGTTTTGGAAAGAGATGATTAAAGGGAGATATGAGGGATGCACACAGAATCATGCATGGCATTTAGGAGGCAATATCTTTGTAATGTAAAAACTATGAGGCACTGAAAGATGCTATTAGGCATGAATTAAACCCAAAAAGAGGTCTGTTCTTGTGAAACAAATCATACCACTCCTTGCCATGGGATGTGTGGACACCAGAAGTCCACAAAGGTTCAAAAAAGCAATTAGAAATTTGCAGAAGAAAGGTCTATCAAAGACTATTATACACTATTAAACACAATGATGCTGATACAATCTCTGGCTAGACAACGACCAGATACAACCTGTGTCTGGGGAAGCCTCCGGGCTTTGCACAATCTTGACACCGCGTGTCCAGGGCAGACGGGCCACCAAACCCCAGCACGGGGATGCCCTGCAAAAATGCAGCACCTCTCCTTGCCTGCCAGGACACAAGCAAAGCAGCCCAGAAAGCTCCTTCCTTCGCCTTTTATCGCCATTAGGTTGACTGGCTGCCAAGCTGGAGCTCCAAGAGTTAGATCAGAAACCAGCACCGACAACCCATGATTGTGGACTTTGTTTTCGAAAGCTGCTTGTTCTTTAGTATTAAATTGGGCCTTACATTTCTAGTTGATATCCAATATTGAAGATTCATTGGACTCAAAGGAAACCTTAACAATTCTGTATATACAAGAAAGCTAAGTTATCACCGTACAATAAAACTAGCTACTCGCATTACGATTCCCCAAAGGCAGCCAGGATTCATTTTGGAAGTACTTTCCAAGCAAAGATTTGTGAGTTCAAAGTCCTTTTTTCCTCTGAACATAAAACGCTTCCTAAGCACATTCGCAAAATATTTAGCTGTAATTACCGCTCATTTAAGGGAAGGAGGGAGGGAGCAGTCATACTATTTACTTTCAAAGCAAGCTTCTTCGTGGAACAAACAACACAACCCACAACACTCTGCCAGAAACACAGGAAGAAACATACCCCCAAAGAAGCAACGAACAACTGGACAGTTTTTACCTTCTGCATGGGGCAGATTATGTTTGCTCCTTGCTTCTTTCCTTTCAGAGATCCGCCCTAAAACAACCTCCCACAGCAAGATATTTTGGATTCTTTTTTTCATTAAGAAAAACATGTGCTTACTATCTTTGGGAAGATTTATTTATTCTATAGGATTGCTCTCCTTTTTCAGCATCTCCTTGTCATCCTCTTTTCTCCTTTTAGATGGAAAAAGTAGATTTTTTTTACAAGCCTGCCTGACTCCAGGCCCCTTTCTGGAAGGTCCTTGGTAGGAAGGGCTTGGGGGCACCACGGATGCCGCGCGTGCTGCCCGTTTCCTCAGCACCATGTACGTGATCCGCACCAGGAATCAGTGCCGTGTCCCATCCCTGCCAGAGCAGCAGGACTTCTCGGCGAGGACTTCACGCTGCTTTTATGCCATCCCTTGCAAGAGCGGGAACAGCATCTTGGCAGAAAGCCAGACTGCTGTGGGCAGGCAAAGCCTGTCCAGGATAGAGTTTGCTGGTGCTACAGTAACCTGGCTAATGTGGCTTTTAACCACTTTGCAGGATGTAGTTGCTCCTGCTCTGCACTTGGAACCAGGTGACTGTGGTATCCTTCACCTCAGGCTAGCAGCCCTGTAACACTGGATTTTCTGTTTCTGCTGGAATCCCTCTGTTTTCCCCTAAAACATCAGCCAAGTTTCACTATATCTGGCAGATATGATTCCAGCAGGAATAGCCCTGCTCAGTCTGCTCAGACATGGGTTCAATGCTAGCTACTTCTCATAGCTGCTGTATAAATGTGACCTCGGGCTTCCCTATCCTCCAGCCACTTGCAAAATCAGGTGCCTGATTTCTGAGCCAGTTTAGGCACTTCAGAAAAAATTTACCTATGCTGAGTGTGCAAAATCCTGGGTTTGCCCTCCAGCCCCATCGCTGTGAAACATGATGGAGAAGAAAAACAAGCCCGCGAGGAGTCAGCAACAAGAAGGAGCTAAACTGTTATCCCAGAGCGTTTCCTTTGGATTCCTCCTCCTTTCCCTCAAAGGAGGAGGTTTCATTCAGTCTTTAGACAGCTGAGAACTCAGTTAGAGAGAAATACACGCGAAGTGGCTATACTGTCTCCCTTCAAAGGAGCCACTCCAGATTTTAACCTGTCGGGAGAACCGAATTGGTGTGCGAGTGCAGTTGGAGGAGGCTGACTTGCCTTCAGCGGGGACCCGGACTCCCCACAAGAGAACTAATTGGCTAAACGAAGCTCTCGACTCGCCGCCGCGGCCTGGCACTCACAGCAGGGAGCTCCACAAAGACGGGAAAAAATAGGGCTTTTAGAGCAGCGCTTTTCTTTGCTAAAACATGGGCGGAAGGTGTCCAACGTTTGTTAATAGCAATGATTTTGTGACAGCTGAAGCAAAGCCTGCTTAAAGCCAGACCAAGTTTACAGATGTGTTGCTGATTATTTTGAATAATTAAATGGTGTAAAACCCAGCTGTGATGAATAGCACTGGGGTCACAATCCATAAATAATTGAGAAGAGTGAGTCGCATTTGATCATCCTGATCAAATTCTGCTCTCTGGAGAATAAATGTTTGTCCTGAATACCATCAACATTGTTAAATGCCTCAATATTCCTGCTCAGCCATCCAGCCAGCAGTCAATTGAACTAAATCACTTTAACACCTTACACATTTGCCTTCCTCATGAATACAAAATGTTTCCAACTTACACAATGGTTTTTAGGCGTCGGACAAAGCAGCTACTCTTTATAGACAGTAACCAAATAGCAACAATAAATGTTTTAAATGGGCCCATTAAAAACAATTCCTGCACAAAGACTTGCCTTTACTGCAGCAAGCACAGAAGCTGTAGATATCTGGTCACCTATTTGCTTTCATTGCCTGTTGGTAAGCAGAGCTGTCCCTGAGATACACATGCATAACACAAACTAGACTGCCTGAAAGAAATGCCTAAAACCTAACCAAGAAGTGCTGGCCTGTGGTTTTTAGGGCCTGACTTCAGTCCTTCCTCATATTGTATAATGTTTATTTGTTGTGCATGGACAATATGGGGTTGGTAACTCAAGAGGTTGGAAAAGGCCTCCCTCCAATGGTTTTGCCTCCGATTTATAGAGGCAGAGGTCAGAGTCTATCCTAAATAGGTAGTAAGTCACAAACTTTAAAACAGTCACATTAAGTAAACACTACTAGTCAAGCCCTGAAGCCTTTCTCCTTGGCTTTACAACACAACAAGCAATGACTTTGAGAGCAATCTTTTCTGATTGAGCAGAGGATGAACAAGGACTTCAGGAACAGATCCTTCAGGAATAGGGGATGCAGTCACAGCTTGGAGGGAGGTTCATAAACAGCCAAAATCTATTGCTCTCCCTCATAGGGAGTGCTATTTTGCTCCTTTTGGGTTACTCAAGGGGTAAGGGACTATTCATTAGGACTAAAGAAAGCAAATTCTGGGCCCCAAAGAGTAAAATAAGCTTCAGGTTATACATAACAAAAGCACAAAGTTAAGAACAGCTCCTTGTTTCATCAGATCTTTCCTTGGGATTGCAGGCAACTTCTCCAATTGAATAAAACCCTGCTAAGCACCTCTTGGAAGCACTAACTGCTTCTAATAGAAGGCTACCATGGACCTTTGCTCTGTAATGGTTAGAAACTACCTACAAACATCTAATCTCAGATTACTTATATCTAATATTACATTGGTATTTTCATTTTACTTTTGATACATTTGAGCATCACACTTACTTCTCTCGTAACAACATCACAGAGCTGTCACACAGCCCCTTACTATCAATAAGCAATTAACTTTAGGAAAACACCATTCTACCAGTGGATCATTAAATCATACCTCAAAGTCTTCTGAGAACCCATGCTGGTTATTGGAATAGAGCTCGCTGATGTGTTTAACGAACTGCTTGACTGGAATTGCTTCCATATCATCTGTAGAAAGAGAAATCCAGAGTTGTTATTTGCCTCGGAAATAAAATTTCAAGTCCCAAGCTCTTATCTGCAAACTCTGGAGAGAAAACGTTTGCTCAGTATCACCTAGAGCTGAGTTCCCAGGGGCAAGGCTCATTCGACATGCAGTAATAAAAAACCTGGATGAATCCGGCCAATATTGAGGCAAACCCTGCACATTTTCCTCTAATCTTAAACCCTGCAAACACAGATGCCAGGTATCTGCTCCCTGCGATGGCCAAGAGAAGTTCAAGGATCACCTAGTTCATAGGCAGTTTGATGATCACTTTGGAGGGAACTAACTGGAGGGGGCTTCTCTCCTTACCCGTCATGTAAGGAAACACAAAGGACAGAAAATGAAGACACAGCTGACAATTGCCCCCATTAAGTTTTCACCAGACTGAGCAGAGACACAGGCTTCTCTCCTGGAGCAGACAAATTACTGACTTTTTCCTTTTTATATAACAATGCAGAATCCGAAAGAACTTATCATGAAACCGTCGCTGCACAAAAGAACAGGCAACACAACACCCACACTAATTTGAGTTTTCTCTCCTGCCAGACACCATTCATAGCACTGAACATGCATTCCACTGGACCATTTGTTCTTGCTCAGCATAGTGCAAATATTACTCAATATACCAATAAATCATCCACAAATATTTTCCAGAGAGAAAGAAATCACAAACTTGAATTGAAGACAACCAAGACGGTTTCAAGCACCTGGAACTCTTGGTGGTTTCTCATAAAAGTGGGCTGTAGGAATATTGTCTTATTTCTCCCCGTTTCAGACAAAAAAGAAGTCTAGACATTGTTATAACCACCACTGCAGTTGGTGAAAACATCATCCTTGCCAAGATTAATTAGTTGATATTTTCAGTCTGGCATTTAGAAAATGTAAATTGCTGTACAACTGTGATTACTTTCAGCACGTGAAATAATCTATTGCCCGATGGCTACTATTGTCTGATAGCATGATTTTATGGCAATGTTCTGGTATTTATGTATCCCATTTAATATTCTTCTGGAGATCGCATCCACTTTATGTTTACTCCCAGTAATTCAGTGGTGTATTTTTGCTCCCATTTAGCAGCCATATGGCTTGGTGCTACAGCTGCATTATAATCTGGATTCTTTTCCTTTTAAATATCTACATTATGATAGAAAAAATCCAAATATTTCTACAGATACTTAGCAAAATTTAACGATAAATAAATAGATGTGACATTTACTGTATTCAGAGTGAAAGATCTTTGGCAGCTAAAACCTCTAAGCTGTCACATATGCTTTTCTTAGCAAAGGGTATGAAGATCTGTATGTGTAAATGAGGTTCTACTTTGGCAAGAATTTTATAGATCCAGCCCTGACAATCTGATTTTGCTCCAGCTGATGGCTGTTAATATTGACCATGTCATTACTTCTCTACTCTTATTTTATTAGGTAACGCTCCAGGGTGGCTTTTTGCATCTAGTGACATTTTCAGATTTCAATCAGCTTCCTTTTATTTTATTTACAAGAAGTAACTGGCGAAGATAGGCTTGCAATCTGACCACCTCCCAATATAGTAATGCTACTTTAATTAGCCACATGCTCATTCCTGAATAATAAAGAACTCCAAACATTCGACAAGTGTATGCTCATTTTAGCAAAAAGCTTCAGCATGCAGAAATGCTGGCATACTACAATATTTAAGTGCTAACATTTATTCTATGTAATATTGAGTACATCGCCATCTCATAACAATACACATATTAATATTTTTGCAGCCAAAACACTCAAATGTAATGATCTACAGAACAGCAGTCCATACCAAGAGACTGTAAAACAATCTTTCCTCTCATGAAAAGTAACCCACATATCCTTAATTTCCTTGAAAACTGCTTGTGCTGCCATAGCAATTTCACACACAGTCACAAGAGAAGTTTCCTAGCTCTTATTTGCCTTTTTTTTTTTTTTAAACTTCCTTGAGTAGAGTCTATCTCAGCTGAGACTAACTGAGATCAGGCACTCGCTGCAGCAGACCAGAGTGCCTTTTGCAGAAGGCAGAATTTAATTTTAATTGTGATCTGCGAGCCAAGAAATACATTAAAGATAACGTACTCTCCAGCCCATTGAGTTCCCACCAATTTCAAGGATGGGTCTGCACCAGAGATCCACGGCAGAATATGGTTAGTTTCCTTTCATCACCATCGCTGCTGGTGGCAGTAGCTCTCTACCTTTACAGCTACTGCTACAGCTCTTCTCTACTGTTCACCCTCCTTTATTTTCTCTTTTCTCTTTTTCCTCCTCTGCCTTTTCTCTTCTACAGCCACTTTCAATTCCCTTCAGAAGCCTTAGCCTTACGCAGTTTCTTATCCTGTTTGATAACAGAGCAACAACTAAACAGGGAATGAATTAAATAGTAAATAATGTGGACATGCGAGCTCACTGGGAGGAAGGCACTTGTGGTGCTGAAGCTGCCTATCAACTCAGGAAAACCTCGCTGCAGCAAATATAATTATTTGGTCTTTGGAAGAAAAACAGCAGGATCACAGAAGTTAGGAGCTGAATCAGTGCTCCTGCTTTTCAAACTTTCAATTGCTGGGATAATGTGGCCAGGGTGAGATGGGGCAGGGGCTGTGCGGAGGCCGGGGTGGCACCGCTCGAGGGACCCACGCGGTTGGGGACAGGCAACCTGCAGCTGGAGACGCTCCTGCTTCCCGGCTCACCCTTCTGCCCCTCTCCGGACAGTCGCCGGGAAAAGCGGCACAGAAAGCACAGGGTATTGCACTAGCCAAGGCAGGGAAACACATCCAGGTTATTTGAGCCTGTATTTTTCTAGCTCTGACGGCCAGCCCCAAACTCCCAAGCAGGCCCACAAAATACTTTAGTTGGGCTGTATGTGTGTTTAGCTTGTTGAATTTCAGCTAAAATATCTACCATCATACTCAGCACTCTCAGCTGATACTGGCTCTGATGGTACCTGAAGATACCCTCGACCTTCCTTAAGAAAACCAACAGATGTAGCTATGTGCTCAGAAAAGGCCTTTCCTTGCAGAGCCCGCAGTCCAAAGGCTTTGGTTAAGCCTCTCTTCCAGCTGAAGACAAACGGACATCGATGACAATAATTCTTTTAGTCGATTGAAGAGATTAATGGAATCCTATAATGGCTAATTAGGAGCTCTCTCAGTTGTTCAGTGCACATTCCCTTCTGCACCATACACTTTTTCCCATCCAGAAACCAGAGGGACATTTGGAATTGTCAGGATGATGCTTACATATTGTGAGACCTACTCATTATTCAAAGGGAACAGGGAAATGTTTTAATAACATACCTTCACCTCTAATACTGCAGAAATAATTACAGTTCTGACTAGTTTGGCTCAGCCATCTGTTATGCAAGTGTAAATAAACTGATTCTGGATTTATGTTACTATGAAACACAAACTGAACCTGGCACCATACTTACGTACTAACCCTTTGGGTTATGGAGAGAAAGAAGTAACCTGAGGTGGATGGGGTGAAAATCTCCAGGGCACCAGTGAGGTGAAGATCAGAGGCTACTGAAGCTGGTAAATGGGAATATGATTCTTTACTATGCCAGACTTTTGAAATTTAGGTTCCCTTTGCATCTTCCCTGGCTAGCCCCAGAGGAGGGGCTGAGAGGAGTAACAAAAGCACAGTACTGAAGGGGAGCATAATGCCAGCCACTTCCTGCCACAAAAGCAAGACAGCAAGAAAAATGTCACATAAACCTTCACTTGCACCTAAATTCCTGCAAAATGTCAATAGATGAAGACTGCAGAATGTGTAATGCATTCTTTCAGAAAGCAGCTAACCTTCAAAACAAGTCCAAAGTATATAGGAACAATAAAGTTAGTACAGGGCTACATTTAAAGTTCGGATAATTAGTAATCCTACCAGGGAGGATATCCCCATATTTCCTGCTTAATAAGCTGCCTCTGTAATGTTAAAGCCATCGGGTCAATTTCAAGAGAAAAATGGGATATCATATCAGAGGTGACGCTTCCATATAATAAGATCTCAGATTCAATTGGATTCATTTATAGCCAGAGAGCTCGCTGGATGGTTTAGTGGTATTGGATTGGAGTAGAAGGATTTGGGTCAGGAATTAATCCAGAAGGTCAGAAAACGATGCGCTGCTTCACACTACCTTTGTCCAGTTTGACGTCTGGGTGTTTCTGAAGACCAGACGTTTGACAGCCACAAAGAAGCATTGCTTAGAAAAATCACCTTTGCTTTTCATTCTGTTTACGAATGTTTCCCATTCTCAGTAAGTATCTTACTAACCTACTAAAGGCTGATGTCCTCTGTGTCTTACGCTTTGCTTTTAATGTGAAAGCCTATTCTGTTGCTTGTGACTGCAGCCCCTCAGCTGGAGAGTGCTGGGACTCATGTGCCGTGGATGTCCCGTGCTCGGACAGCAGCCACCTGCTCCCTGCTCCACTCAGCAAGCTTGGCTGAGGAATCTAGAACACGACTAGCTGATTTCTGGGAAGGGGAGAGAGGGATTAGCTGCCAGTCGGACAGATGGGTTGATCCCACTCATTGCCATGAGAAAGGGTGTAATGATGGGCGAGTCTGCCCTTTCCGATGGCAGGACAAACCTATACTGGCTTATCCCAATCATGAAACCACCACTGGCAACACAAATCCTGGAGGGCCCTCGACAGCACGTCCCCACAGGTCTCACCTTCAGCAAAAGAGGCTTCCTGAGGCTAGAAAGAAATATCCTCCAGCAGGTTCCTTGTGGGGGTGGATTTAACCTCCCAACTTGCAGAAAAATAAAGCACCTGACTTCATAATCCACTCCGGGAACCGCTGTCCTACCTCCACAGCATTCAGGTGCCTTCTGTTCCTAGCAGCATGCTTTTCTGTTTGGTTCCTTTTTTATCATCCCTAGGTTTTATTTTCCCCATTCAGTTTGGTTCATGGATATTTGGTTTTAAAAAGCGGATCCCTAGGTTTTATTTTCCCCATTCAGATATTTGGATATTTGGTGGATATTTGGATATTTGGTTTTAAAAAGCGAGGTGCAGAACAGGAACTCCTGCAAGCAGCTGGAACATCCAGCATCAACATTTAGGACGCATGTTACTGAAAACTGAGCCTAACAGCCATCCCACAACCTACAGCATGTAGCAGGTTGAACGAAGGCTGTAGAGCAAGAGCAAAAGCAAGTTTTAAAGCACTGTAGCAGGAAAAAAAACCCCCAAAAACAAAAAACATGGATGCAGCTCCAGCAGATTCCTATTTCCAGAGTCAGGAATGTGGCAATTGTAGCCAAGATTTAAATGGGATCTATGCAGCTGTACCTGGCAGTGTCAGAATACATACAACACATAGTACTAAAGCCCCAAGAAGTCTCTATCTGGGCTGTCTACTGAAACGTTGCTGATCATAAAGACTATTGTAAGGGTAGTGCTGTAATAACAGCATCCCCTTGGGCGAAATTCAGCCTTGCTAGAGGTTATGGAAAAAAAATCCCATCATCTTCAATAAGGCCAGCTGTCCACTTTAAGGGAGTAGCTTAGACTAAAAACACTAAAGGTCCAAAGTGTGAGCACGCCGTGGAGCACACACACAGGGGCAGAGCACCTGGCTAGTACCCAAGTAACTCCAGGCATAGAGATGGGTGGTGCCCATCTTTCTTCTAACATTTCTAGGTTTAACGCATTTGTATCATATGCATATGCCTAAGATTCTGTGATGAATTGGTTTTCCTTGTTAAATTATTTATAATAAGAATACAAAAGAAGAGTTTGCATTTCATGCGCAACAATTAATTTTTCTGATCGATTACACTTCTTGCTTTATAAAAATTTCTGGAAGGATATGAAGGGTTTTACTTGTGTAACACAAATATTAATTAATTTACGATAAGATCAAGTCAAATATAATCTTAATATTGATAATGTGTCTGCTTTCTATCAAGACTATCTGCATAAGTAATAACATGGCAACATAGTAGGCTTATTTCTAGGAGATCAAACTTGTTGCTGAAAGTCCTTCACCCTCTGAAGTCAGTGACCTCAATGGTTAGGATAAATTATAAATCAAAATAAATTATGAATTGCTGAGAGTTAATTATTGAGGACACTTTTCTTCATTAATGATCATGTTTTTGTTATTATGTGCTTATCAAGCACTGCTTTTGATAAAAGCACCTTTCAAAGCGAAAAAGCAAGAAAAATGCTAAGAATATATGCGAGGGAGTCCTGGGTAAGTGGGCATGTTGAAACAAAAACACCAAACCCACAGAATTCTTCTCAGCAAGATAATTATTATCTATTTGTTATAATCAAGTCAAATGAACAGAAGGGCAGGTTTCTAATAAAGCACACATGAAAAAGCAGAATATGAAAAATCACCTGTGTGATATTGTAGCTACATTCATCTCTCTTGCTTCAAGATTTAATCTACTGCAATGCTATTAGCTATGTGTCAGTCAGAAATATGAAGATGTTAATGATAAAATTTTACATGTGTCAAAATAAGAGCTCACTTTAAATTTGCTTGTACAAATCTTAGATTAGGTTATCATTAATTATAAATGCAATAGCAAAGCAGTTCTTCCCTCTAAGCAAAAAGACACTATCCAAAAAAACTATTTCACTCCAAGAGAATGAAATAATGTGAATTTTCCTGCAGCATGGAGACTGAGTATAGTTTTAAAGTCACATATTTCCAAACTAAGGTCCCAGTTGTGCCTTCCATTACCCACAGGCCTTCCATTTAAGCACAGGAAGGTGCAGCTCCCAGGTTGGGCAGGAGCTCTCTGCAGTCACCTGATGGTTTTCAGAAAAACTTGTCCCAAAATCTCTACATTTCACATGGCCATCAGGAGAGCCCACGTTCTGGGATGTTTCAGCCAGCTCCTGAAGCCCCTATCACACGGACCATACCAGAAATTCCCTGGTGTGCTTCACGAGCAGGGCTGCTAGCAAAGGAAGAGGGAGGTGGAAATTCCCTAAAACACCTTGATATATTCTTGGCTTCAGGGAACGGCTGCGTTTGCAATATTGCAGTCATGGCTTTAATTGAAGCTGCACATAGGTACAATTCACAATATGGTGCTGGAATATAAATCCGCAGGGAGCAGAAAACAGCTATAACATCTTGAACAGCTGAAGAACACTACCTCTGTGCTCAGGAAAGAGCTACATGCCCTTGGGAATAAGTCCTCAGTTGTAGCTGGCACTTTTCCTGGTGCCTAGCCAGGCTCTAGCCCAGAGGATCACTCTGCATTGCCAAAAGGCCTTGCCATGGAAGGGTCCTGGTGCTCATCGACAGGTCTTGGCATGAAACCTGAGACAGCCACATCCTAGCAGAAAAAAATAAGCATATCAAGTATGCTTACTGCCTATTGCTTAAGTGCAGGTCCTCCAGCAAGGACCTGCAATTTCCTTGGAAAATGAGACACTTACTTGTACAATCTGTTAAAGGAAACAGTCCAGTCTCCAGTGGAGAGCACCTGAAGACATCAGAGTGCAGGGGCTGTGCTTATAGAAAACACAGCACTGCTACCTTCATCAGACCTACCTACCTTCTCCTTGCATCTACCACCGAAACACCCATCAGAGAGGTTCAAGGGAACTAGGCTTGTTGTACAGGAACTTCTGTACACAACCATGGAATAAGGAAAGGAAACATTTTAAAGGATAATAAGAAGGAAACATTTTAAAAAGTCTGCCGAAGAGTCAACAAAACTACGGTTAGTAAGCGGGGTGCTTTGAGGATTGCTTCTTGTAAGCATGAGAAAACAGAGGGAAGTGAAGAAGAGTCGTGGCTGCACTGTTCTTCATCCCCCTCCACGATAACATGGACACTTCCTCCCTGCAACACACTTAGCTAGCCCGGGATTTTCTGGGTTCATGCACCCACATTGAATCATTCCTGAAGAAGTAAGACAGTGTTTCTCCCACAGACTCTGCTACTACTTATTTTAAAATACAGTATTCAGAAACTCCAGTAGAAGTTAAAAAACGAATCTACTGCCATTTAAATATGAAACTGCATGTACCCTGATCCAAGCACTGGGAAGTGTTGCTGAGTTTTGCAGGCTAGACATAGCTGAAGTGACAGGCATCACATCTGAGACATTTTACTAAAAATGGTGAAAGGCATCTGTAATAACACACGAGAAGTATCATGTGCATCAGCCCACCAGCTATTCTGCTCTTTATGGGCCTTGTTTCTCCGGACTGCAGTGAAGACTAAGCACACTTTTGAGTTTGGCCATAAGGTCAAGTCTCAAGTATCTCTGCACTGACCTCACAACCAACCAGTCCTGCTAACACCCGTGCCTAATGCCGGTTGTGCCCATGACCTGGGCAAGGAACCATTAAAGCCACTGCAAGCTCCACAGCAGTTCACCACCTGAGAGCAGGAAAGCTCTGAAGCAAAGATGAGGAGGAGGATGGCGCTAAAAGAGGAATTTGTGGCAACCCTAGTATCTGACACCATCTAAGCTACATGGTGGGGCACTCCGGCCTTGCTTTATGAAGCAGGTCTTGTGAGGAGGAGCACAGAGAAAGACTGATGAGGCTGCATGTTTTTTTAAGGTGTCCAAAATATGTATGCCTGCACCTATGACTGTGCTGTTTACCTGAATCTACCACAAAGAGTCAAGCCCAGAAACTCTTTAACCAGATATTAAGGGAACAGGAGTTGGTTTAGTGAGAGCGAGATTTTGCCAAGCCTGAACGTTTATAGTGAGGGATCCATGTAAAGTGATGTGGATATGGCCAAAATTCACTGAGTGTGGAAGCAACGACAGAGAATACGGAGAGGGAATCTTGTTGAGCTGAACGGCCGGGGAGTTTCAGAAGTCTGCCGTGGATTACAGATGCATTACTGTCAGGCAGAAGGCTTACGTGGGTTAAGATTTATACCTCAGTTAAATATCCAGTGGGTGACTCGGTTAATGATATCTCCTTTGTCCTGTGTTTCTCTAGATCAAGCAGAGCAGATAATTATGAATAATGACAATGATTTGGGTCTCTGAGCAAATTTGCATAGATAAGCACATGCCTATGGGTGATGTGGCTCCATGCACAATAATTAAGCACGTAGGCCACGGGAAGTGAAATAGAAAATGGGTAATATCATTCCTTTACAGGCTTTTTTTTTTTTTTTTAAATTGTGGGCCTACTAAGTTGTACTATATAGCTGGGAGATCGGTTTTATAGTTCCTAGAATTGAGGAAAAGGAGGGTACGTGTAAGCAGAAGAGCAGAATGTGGTGCAGAAGGAAATACCAAAGCTACCTCAGAGCATCCTGGCACGTCAGCAGGGCAGAGTGGTTGTGCACAGCGAGACCAGCGCGGCTTCGGCACTTCCCGAGCTGCGTCAGGACGTTGCTGCACCTGGATCCCCTGGACCTGGCACAGCCACCCCACACCTGGGCCTTGACCAGCCAGCACAGACCCTGCTCAGCTTTCTCCAGCCAGCAGCTCACCGTGTGCTGTGGAAGGGCCCTGGCAAAACTCTGAACCCTTTGCAGACACACTGCTCTAATTTGCCATCCCTGTGGCTGCTTGCACAGAACTGAGAGTAGAAGTCAGTCCAATGAATTCTAGCACACAGATGCATGCTTCCATGGGGGGAGCATTTAAATGTATTTTTAAGAAGGTATTCCCTAGGGGATAACAACCTAGTAAGGTTACTCCAGAGAACCTGCTTTTGTTAAAATGTCACTTATATTTTACTACTAGGATCAAGATGCCGAGTAAGATTTTCTCCCATCCTCTGGCAGCTTCCAGAGTTCAAAACCTTATCATTTCAGCAGCTGGAGTCAATTCAAGGGAGAATGTTGCCATTCCGTGTTTTTAAGGAATTTCAGCAGGCTGCCTAGATGGGAGCAGCAGCTGACGTTGCTGAACAGTGTTGTTAGCAGCAACCTGACTGGGGGAAACAGGCCCCTTCTGTACCTGCAGATGGGGAAAATGTTTAGCAGCGCTTCAAGATCATTTGGTGCTGTATATCACATCTTTGGAAAAAGGTGACATTGCTTGAATTTCTCTCTACTAAATTTGACTTACCAAAGAGATTATCAGTAAATTCACAGAGAGGCACTTCCAGAGAGTGATCTGACTTTTGATGCTTCCAATAGATTTGCTGCTGGTGAAAATATCTTTAAGTTCATCAACTCATGACATTTAGTCATCTTTGCATCTGACTACACCTCTTTCGAAGGCCTAGCTCTTCACATACCAGAGATCTCATCAGCAGTCAGGGCAGGTTTTTGACTACAAAGACAACCTCTAGTCTTGCAGCACTTGCTCAGCAGGCCCCTTTAACAGATGAGAGCAACTCTTTCTCAGGTAGTTGGAGTCTGAAGAGACCATAGTACTTCAGTGACAGCGACATTGTACCAATCTTGAATGTGCTGTGGTCCAACAATTTCACTTGTTTCAGCATGGGAAGATGTATCCAAATGGCAATTTCCTTTAGTTCTTGATGTTACATGCAAGGATGGCTGCTGGAGAAGAGCCAGTGCATGTGCAGGCTTCATAGTATCTGCCACCTGCACTGTTTTAATGGAGGTTCTGCATATGACCATTGATGTGACTGCCTTTCAGTCTTTAACAGACCAATCCTCAAAACTTATGTGTGAGATAGGGACAAAAAAGCCATTGTCTAAACTAAACAGACTGCAGAACTTAAAAGATGAACCTTTATGCATGTTTCTTTGTCTAAGAAAACTTCTCTCAATTACAGTAAATATTTTAGATTGGCCAAAGCAACTTCTCTCTGATAAGAGCATTTCTCTTCTCCCTGCTGCCTTGTGCTCATAATTCCCCTGGTTTAGACACCGCTCTGTACAGAGTCCAATTTAGTCAACCCTCCCTTTCCAGGCAAGCTCCAAGAAGGTATCACCTGTGAAGTCTGCAGAAAGGACAAGTGATACTGCTCTGGTTTCTTCTCTTTTCAGAGGTGCAGTATCAGGCTGCAAGACAAACTGCCTAATGTTTTTTATACAAATGTAACAGCTAATCTTTCATATTAAGCCTCATGAGTACTTTGAAAGACTCTTTCTAAAAGGAACGCCTGATATTTCTACTACGTAAAATCAGAAAGAATTCTCTTCTCTCCAGGGCATGTGTTTCTCAATCTCTTCTATATTGTCACAGATGTCTTTGAATGTTTCTACTAAATTCAGCTGTACATTGGATCTTAGACCATCCACAGAAATTACAGAATATGAGAAGGACACTGAAAACATCACCTTGAAGCAACAAGTACAGCCATTGGACAGAGTGGGATTAGCACAATATTTTGGGTATCTTAATCCCAGCAGTGCAACATCACTGCAACATCAAGCTGTTTTCTGTCATCACTACTTAAAGAAGAGAACTGAATCCGACACTGGATAATTCCTAGGGGAAATGCCTAATAAAGAGAACATAGTGCCAAACTCTGGCTCCAGCTTTGTTCTCCACAGACCTGAAGGAAGAATGCGGCTTTTGGTAACTGATGAAGGCCAAATTAGCAAACAACTTTGGACTTTTTACCTTTGTTTTCCCCACCTCTGCACACGTTGGAAATGGGGAACAAGTCCACCAGTCTCAAGAGAGCAGCGGAGCTGGTCAGCCCTCATCCACAGCCCACGCTGACACTGCAACCCGTTTCCCCTGGGATGCATGCAGTAGTATTTCTAAGGAATGTTGCTCTTGTTCTTGACATTTCACAAAGGTTATTCTGAAATTTTTAATTAAAATAATGTGGAAGAAGTGCCTGTGGAAAAACACAGCACTGGTACTCAGAGCCCCATCGCAAAGCACATGAATTTAAATGAAGCAGCACTGATACAACAAATATCTATGAAAAAAATCATGTTAACCACAAATAGCAAGTTTTCTCCTTTAGGGAAATAAAAGAGCCTCCAATTAGTACAAATATAAGCAAGCATGTCTTACCTGGAATAGGTATAATGGGAATACTTTCATTGGGGACCACACGGGGTGAGCTGCTGTCTTCCACATAGAAATGTGCAGTCTGAAAACACTTTCTGTTAAAGGAAAAAAAAAAGTGCAGGGTGTAAAACACTGACCTCTGAGAAACAACCCCAAACTTTTGCACATGATCTTCTTCTCCATTTCTGTTCCATTTCTGCTGCACACTTCCACATGTTACAGTTTAAAATATTAGTTAGTGAAAACACACACTTTTTTACAATTACATTCATACTTCAGATTCCAGTGTACTCCAATTTATTGATATCTGACATCCACTCACCGTAAATACCTCCCTGCTCCCACTCAGTGTATTACTGCTAAGCATAACTGAATACAAAACTGTTCCCAGAAAAGTTAGTGGTTGCAAAACAGGTTTCAAAAACTCCATTCAGAAAGAAACTGTGAACACAAGAAATAACCTCAGCATTCATTTCAAATCAAATCCAGCAAAGACACTATGCTTCCAAGGAACATACACTTATTGTAAAACTTTCAACAGCTTAACAGTGGAGAGAGCAATGCAGCCTCTGTTACTGTTCTATGTCACGACGCTGTTCTGATACTGAAGTTATCCTTCAAACATTGCAAGTTTTATTCATTTCAACACTGAAGCTACATAAACCTCCTCCCATTCTCCTTCTGCAAACTGGAATCACATCTGATCCTATAAGAAAAACGTCACAGACCCTCAGTTTAGTTTAGGCCCCATTTCTGCAAAGGCCTGTAAAGAACAGGAGAACTTAAATCCACCTGAGTGTTCTTTTTTTTTTTTTTTACCTGTATTTAATGCAAAGCAGCGAGCACAAGCTGGTCATCACAGAAAGGTACTGAGCAGGGTAACATGAAGAGATCCAGGGAGACTCTGCATGGTGATGTTAAGCGAGGCAGGGTTTTCCAACCCCGGCGTCACTGCTCGGTGCCGACTTAATGAGCTGCTTGAGGCTGGAACTGAATATTTAATGAGTCGGGCTGGGTGCGGGCGGCTATTGTGGCCAGCGAAGGGGCTGCGCTCGCGTTGAGCAGCATCCCCGGGGCGCCAAGGTCCCCCCTGCGCCCTGGAGAGCTGCCCCTCAGCACCTGCACCAAGTCCGTGCGGCGCCTCCACCTGCACGAAGCGCGCTAGGGATAGCGGTCCCGAAGTTTCTGCACAGGGAGGCCGCTCTCCGAACGCTCCCAGGTGAAGCAAAAACCTACGGTCATCATGGGCGTTTGCTTTCTCTGCCCTTATTGCATTTCTATGCGTTTATTTGCATTTTCCGCGGCACAATCGCGGCGCTTTGCAAGGCGAGCACATGCTAGCGCAGCTCGAGCGCAACCCAAGGCAGTCGAGGCGGGAGGCTCGTGCTGCCCCGCGTGGAGCGGCCGCCTCGGAGCAGCTTTCTGCTTCCAGAACCGGTGCCTTGCACCGCGCACGAGTTATTTATTTGGTGCGTGCGCTTTTGTGAGGAGCTAATTCAGCCACAAAGCTGCGAGAGGCACCGCACGGCTCAGCAGAGGAAACCATCAGTCCAGCTCCCCCTCCCTGCGCGCGCCCGGCTCTCGCGCTCTTCTTTTTTGGCAGCCTTTATTTCGGACAATGCACACCCTGGGGGCTCGCGGCAGAATAAATCAGTCACACACAAGGAAGGAACTATGAATATGAAACAGGCCTGAAAACGGTCCTGATTTTGATGTATTTGGGCCTCCTTGAAGCCCTTCTCCTGGTAACGAAGGCCTTAGGAAGGTGTTCAATAAAAACAGACCTTTATGAAGGGATTTACAGGATTTTTGTTAAGCTCATGATACTTATGAAAGGCAATCATTTCTTGTAATTTGTTATTTTATACTCTGAGGGGCTCTGACAGGCTGCCACTATGATTTTTGCTTTTTTTTTCATGCAGCCATAAGTTAGCTTTTTCTTGATAGCCTCAAAACACATAATTGTGTTACATAATCACATTGTAGGGTATTGTAAGGCCCGTGACGGCTGAGAACATAGTTGGAATAACAACATATTAAATTAATATTTCACATAGTAAAGTTTGCTGCAAACATTAATGTCATCAACAATTCCGTATTTTTTTCCTGGAAGACTTGCTGCAGATGTTTTGGAAAAGGCATCACCAAACAACTGACTACATATTTTCCCAGTCTCAAACAGAAATATACCCCTATAGCGTCTTCATTACCTTATAATGCCAGCTACCAGCAAGTTTGGTGAAGGCATACCTCTCAAATTCCTATTTTTTACCTGCTCCTAATTGCCTCAACTGCTTCTGAGAGTTAAGTTTTGCAAATCTAGTCCCAGGCATGAGCTGAGCTCTGAGCACTGCTGTCACGGCCACGTCCCGCTGGCTCTGGTGACAGCCTAAGTCAGTGCTGATGGGATTGTGCAGGCATGGACCTGAGATAAAGCAGGATAAAGCAGCCTGAATCTTTAACAGACCTTTTACTGTGGGTTTTACAGACTCACTGTGTGAATTTTCCATCAAGTTTTGGTTCCTGAGCTGTTTCTAACTCTTGCACCTTTCCTTTGCGTTGCTCCAGGACACATCTCCGGGCGCTGGGGCTTCAAAACCCGCTTCTGGATGATGCCCATTTCTTAAGCCTGTGATCGGGAGGGTGAGGAAGAGCCTGGGCCAAAGAAAAGCCTTTTGCAAACTCTGGTCTATTTTACAGTAATAAGCACTGCTAGCTGAGACTGAGACTGGTGAAAGCCATTTCAGACAATTTAACACCTGCTTTCTCCCTCACTTTCGGATATTCCTTCATCCCCTGGCATATTCCCCTACTCATTACCTTTCTCCCAGCACAGAGCCGTAAGTGGCAGCAGTTGCTAAGGCTACGAGAGGCTGGAGGAAAAAATCTGTGTGCGCATATGGGGCGGGCTGGATAAAAGAGAAGGACGAGAGCAGAAAATCGCTTGTTTCAACGCACTGGAGAAGCTCCCATGAAGAGAGGTGGGAATGGATGCAGGTATCTAGATCCAGGTCTAGCCCAGGCATGATCAGGAGCTGCACTTCACCCTGTGACTCCTCATCCCAACGTGGGCACATGCCTGTGTGCACATTCTCTGAGGAAACCAACATCACCAGCAGAAAAACAGCCCAAGTATTTCTTTCTGATAGCTAGAATTCGTCCTTAGAGTGAATGAGCAAATGGGATTTGTCAATGGTATAAATGACTATTAAGATCTTACCAACTAAAACACTAAGTTCTGAATAATTTCCCTATTGCTGCAGAGGTTAAGGAAAAAGAAAGGAAAATCACTGCCTTGATTTCACTTCAGAGAGAGCACATCTTTTCTGCAAAACACCCAAGAGTCTGTTGTCCCTGACTGAGGCCCGTGTGCAGTGAAGCACGCGCTTTTCTCTAGCCCCATATGTTTTTTTGGCTGCCTTTCCCTGGGGTGCCATAACCGCGCGAGATTGGGGTGATCAGACACACAATTGCCACATATGGACCAGAAAGCAGAAAGTAAAACATTGTGAGATTAGCATCTCTCCCGAGAAGGGGCAGAGGCAGGGCCGGGAATGCTAAGATCACATTAGGGAAAGCATCTCCCTGCCCAGAGCCTTTCTGCAGAGACACCAGCAGCGGGTTATTAAAGCAAACCAAGTCCAGAGCAGCAGCACCTTATTACCAAACTGCAAACAGAAAAAAGATGCCATGAGATGCGCTTCATTATGATTAGCAGGGTTAAATGCTTGTTCCTTCTCTGCTGAGCAAAATACCTGATTAAGCTTCTGCAAAGGAAGAGCTGTCTCGTGAGATTTTTGACACTCAAAACAGGTTTTCTTGGTTATTAGTTAATAAACATCAAGCAGCTTCTCCTTTATCCTCATCTAGAAGTATGAGGGGAGAACGGGATCACCATAGGGGCTGGTAAGCATGGAGAGGTTTAATTTCCTCGCAGCAGACAGAGCCTTGGAGCTTTGTTAATCCTGGCTCCAACGCAGACGCAGAGCGTGTGTGCCAGCCCTGGGAGCGCAGGGAACAGCTCGAGGGCAGCGCTCGGCCTTTCCCCCTTCGCGCTGAGTCTATCCCGTGCTGACGGGGAAGGAATCCGCATTGCTCTGGAGCAGCTGGGGCAGGAGCAGGGAGCAGAGGAGCAGGGATGGTTGTGGTAGGGCCAGCGGCTGCCTCTGCAGTTCTGAAACGGCTGCAATTGCAGCTGAGCAGGGGAGAGATCAGTGGGGAATGTTCCACCTTCCGGGTCCCGCTTCTCAGACTGGCATGGCCAGCACTTTCTTTGCTTGCTAGGGACCTACTCTTTCTTTCCTCCTGTTACTGGGAGCCGGTGTGTATCCCTCTCCAATGCTACCCCATGTGTATCTCATCTTTCTGCTCTGTATCCAGGAGCTCCAGGCTCCTGCATTCTTTGCAACTTCTCTCTCTGTGGGTCATTACCTCCTAAAGCATGACCAGTTCTGGGGCAGATGGCTTGAAAGGGTCCTGGAGGCCTATTCAGGAAAGCAGTGCAGGGCAAAGCTTGTCCTCTGGGCACTCTTCCTTCAGGAACAGCCTCCCACAGCCTGCAGCTCTGTGTTCATTAATGAAGGTACCGAAGCCACCCTGCTTCCATGCACAGTAACAAAGAGTATTCTGGCAGGAGTAGCAACCTACATTAAGGTTTAGCTGGTAGGCAGAACAGGCAAGGAGACCACAACGAAGTTGGAGCAGTTACACGCTAGGATTTGGGACAGACTTTTAAGCCAGGCTGCCCAGGACATGGCAGATTTGACTCTGACACAGCTTGCTCCTCACTCAATGCAACCTGGACACAGACGTGTGCAATGCTCCTTGATCAGGGTGGGTGTATGTGTGTGTATCTGCAAATATCCACCCAGCAGGGACAGACAGAGGGGAAATTATCCCATTCACTACCTTGGCACATTCATTCTCACTTTCAACAGAAGAAAAGGTGTTTCAGATTCTCATTGACCTGCTTTGTGTGTTCTCCAGGAGACACAATGCAGATGGGTCTCTGCTGGCACCGAGGCACACCATCAAGGGTGCTTGTAACACGCGGCTCTGCACTTTAAACCAGCTTCACTGCTCCTTGGCAAGCGTTTGTCACCGTCAGAAGTGGCAATGGCTCCTCAGCAAAGGGCTGCAGACGACGGGACAACAGAAGCGCCGCAAATCACGTTCGTGTCGCCAGCGGAGCCGCGGCCGGGCGCCCCGACCGCAGCTGCCTGCAGTCTGCACCGCTCCGGGGTCATCAGTCACCGATTTCTATGAGCAATAAAACTGACTCGGGCGTTACAAAGAAAAAGAGAAGGGAAAACCTCATAGAAAAAGCACATCTTATGAATATGAATAAGTAGCCAGCATGAAGAAGTGATGTAATATTCGCTGTAACAAACAGCATCTGCATTGGCTTTCATTTTTTGGGTGGAGAAGGGTTTATATTGCCCCAATTTGCTGCAATTATTTTCCTTCCCACATCTTAATGCTTATAGATGAAACTGCAATAGCTGAATTATACCTGAACCTCTGCAGCCTGCCTGAGAGTGAGCTACAGTAGGCTGTGCAAACCAGGAATGAGTAGAAAACACAAGTGGAGGAAAGCCAAAAAGGAAGGAAAATACCCCTGTGATAAAGCTGACTCTCCTGCATATTCCTCCTGAAGATGATTCTGCTTCTCCCCACAAAGCAACTCCTGTCTGCTCTCTTCGTGAGCAGCGTTAAGTCTTGTACATACAGGATGACTGGAGGGATCTAGACAGCACGTGCTTTACGGAAGTTCACAGCGTGCCAAGCCCTTGGTGTCCTTTCCTAGACTGGATGGGGAAAACCAGACTGTCCCTTCCAGGGGACGTACTCTGGGCAAGGAGAAATGTGTTTTTTTCCATGGCAGTGAGCCATGGAAATCCACATGCATCCATGGTGTGCATCCCTGCCGTGCAGCCCCCTAGAAGCTAAAAGGACCTCACTGTGACCACTAGTACAACCCTGTATTTTTTAAACTGTAAATACTGCTAAATAATAAAGACTGGGAGAAGGCAGATGGAAAAAAAAAAAAAAAAAAAGGTGGGCAAAATTTTGAGGCAGTGCCTGTGATGAAGAGCACATCCCTTAAAATTCTCCACCTGAAACACAAATTGGCAAACAACTCTGGGGGGTTTGATACAGAAAGACAGCTAATTTAATATTTATGGCCTGAATTTGCCAGCTGACTACACAGCTCTCCACGAAATTAAAAATCCTCTGCTCCTGCTTCTCTGAGATTACAGATTTAGATGGTGGCTTCCTGCACTGCAGACCACACACCCATTTGTGCCAGGCACAGTGCTGAACTTGGATTTCAGGTAAGAAATAAACATTTTTAGAAAGGTATTTAAGTGGTTAAGCAGTTAAAAAATGACCGAGATCACCTGCTTTCAAAAACCCTCCCTGCTTCATCAGCTGCGTGACCAGAAAGTGCCCAGGTGGCCAACGGGGAAACACACTTAGAAAGCTCTTTAATGGCAAATTGTAAGTGGATAAATCTTAGTTTAACTCAGCATAAACCCTTTCCACGCTTCCTTATCCCATCTTCCTGATGTCCCTGGAGAACAGCAAGGGCGCTCGTGAAACCTTATTTGTGATGACACTTGGCCCTGTAACACGGGGTAACTGATTACTCTCTCGGTGACCTCGGACAGGGCCAGCAATATCGGACTTTCCCCTCCTGCCTTAATCAATACTCACAGCATCTGTGCTAGATGCACTCAGCAATTTTCCTCATCACTGACTGGGTTTACTCATCAGCATTTTCTACTGTGAGAAAACAAGTTTCCTTCCTGGTGCAGGCAATACCACTCATGTTTTTGATGTCTGCAGGCAAAAAGAAGGTGCAGAAATCCATAGGTGGTAACTTTAAAATGGCTTAAAAGCTAGACCTGGTTTTAAAAACCAAAAGGAAGTCTAATGTATTCATTTTCCTCTCCATGAACCAACAATTTATTTAATGCAACCTTCATACCACAAAGACTAGAAAATCATGGAGGAAAACAGACGTGCCTTTTCTAATCAAATAATACCTTAGGCGATTCCTATAAAATGTGTAGTTCCACTAACCTAAACACCATGTAATATTAAAAAGGAGCCGAAAACCTTCTGACAGAAGGAAGCTAAATTTAATCGAGTGAAGAGTTGTTCAGTAATCACGAGAATGGCAGCAATCACTGAAGATTGCCTCTTACTGGAGAGAAGCTTTTAGCAGCACCTTGAAGAACTCGCCATTTGGTCTACTTGATATTATCATTTCAGTGCACAGATCCCCCTTGGGATGAATCTCGGGAGAGGAAGGAATAAGGAGGGAGGTGCGGCACACTCAGGGGTTAACATGCACCACTGTAACTCGTCCAGATAAAAATTACAATATAAGAAGAGCAATACAGAAATGATCTCACCTAAGACAGGACAGCAGGGACCGGCTTTCTGTTTGGATGAGCCACCTAAATCTTCCTAATTACTCCCACCTAATTAGCTCCAAAATGAATGAGCCCTGCTCTTTCCTCTGCAGATACATTCTTTTCTTCCTTCAAATGAGGCATCAGAACAGCCACTTGACATTTATTTCAGGTATGCCAAGCTAAGGAGTGCTCACTGGGAAATTCTCTCGTTCTTTCTCGTTAGACAAGTGCATTTGCAGCTGGAATACAACCGGACAGGAGAAGTGGGATGATCTCCCAACACTGCTGGACATGTTTCAGGTTCAGATTACTTAGGCCCAGTGTAAAGTTTTACATGTGTGTTTATCCCCTTTCTCTTTTCATCATGGAGTATTTGGAAGGTGAGCTTTTTATTTTTTTTTTTAATGGCCATTTTAAAAAGAAACAGGTACTCAAAAATTTTTATGGTTTCTGTATTAGCTCCACTTAGAACATAATTACAAATGGAACAAAAAGATATCTTTGAAGTGTAACACAAAGGAAAAGAAAAGAGCAGCTGGTTCCAAAAGCAGAGGAGCAAATTACTTAGTACCTGGAAGATAACGTTAATGAGAATCCTGCAAATATATTACTTAATGCTACTCCTTACGTCCCCTCATCACACTAACACAGCAGAACGGATGGCAGCCAGCTGGTCCTCCTGCCCCTGCCATCTCCCTGAGAGCACAGATGTGTAAGCCACCAAATAACAAACCTGGACAGAAGTCTTGAGGATCATTAATTTTCCTATCAATCAACCCATCTGGAGATTGGCGTCTCACCGTCCCTGGTACCAACGTGCGGGGGACTCTCGGGAGCTCTGGGGAAGCCGAGAGGATGTGTGTCTGAAGAACCGCTTTAATGAGGCCTTTGTATTCAAAGGTTAACATATGTGACAAGGAAACACAAATACCAGAGACAAAAAGCTATCACCAAGGGAGGCAAACCACAAAGAAGCCCCGTGCTGTGTCTTGCATTATAGTATACTGCATATATCTCTAATAAGCTACGTAAAAACGCCCAAGTCAGACCCCAGCGACCTATCTCATTCCAGCAGAGACGCTGACTGCTCCGATATAGCTTAGCCACTCAGACATAGGGCTATGCTGAAGAGAAGCAAATTGTGCAAACTTCAAGTGCAATTCTGGTTAAATTGGACGATCAGTGCGGTGTAATTACCTCCACTGGGCTCCCTTCACTAAAGATAAGAGACCCACATCAATTAATATATCAACACAGAAGCCCTTGCATCAGTAAGGTCTGCAAAGTAGCACCAGTAGGACAGCATTTGCAATAGTGCCTACAATAACATTTCTAAAGAACCAACAGCAGCAATAACAAACATGTCTCAAGATATTAAAATACTCCCAGAAAGATCTAATTAATACCAGCAAAGTAGCAAACAGCAGTAAGTATACTTAAGCATAATAAAGCAGCACATAAAAATAAAAACCATGTGTATTCCAAATTGCCATTTCCACAGAGTAAATAAGCAATGAGTTGGTCTTAAAAAATTCTGAATGTTATCGACATGTGGAATATACTACATCAGGATGCAGAGGGGACTAGAAAGATGATCTTGAAAATACTTGAAATGAAAGAAAGAATTCCCTGTTCAAAATATTAAGAAAAAAGACAGTTTAAGTGATTCAAGCCTATTGTCTATTCAAAGTGCCTTGAACTTTTAGTGTCAAGGAAATATATATTCCACAAAAGGATTCAAAGAGTGAGGCATATTAGAAAAGATATCATGAAGTATACGAATATGTCCACAATTATACTCAAGAGTCAAGAATTGCAAAATCATAAGGTAAAAGAAGCAGAAGAGATGCTGCCTTTAAGAAACCAGTCAAAACTACTCTGAAAATCAGCAATCACTTTCATCCCTAGGACAAACTCTTTTCTGGGAGGTAAATACTCGGGCAAATAAACTGCTGCTCTTCAGTTGTCTTAATCAGTGTGTAGAAACATCTAATAAAAAAACTAATCACAGTAAAAAGAACATTTTGATTCAAGATAAAAATTCACTGCAGCTAAGCAAAGGAGAAGTCAGTCAGTCAACCTGTGTTAATTATTGGCTCCCTTAAGGCCAGATATTGTTTAATGCATTTTCTATCCATAGACTGTTCTTTTTATTTGCACCATCTCCAATGCCTTAATCTACCTTTTATTAAACTCTTTATAACCTTTCAGTGCTGGTAAATGTGGGGAAACAGGGGACTGTAGGAAAAAAAAAAAATCCCACCAGAACTGGAGTTTGCATTTTAGCAAACAACACATGAAGGATTCGTGATGTTCTAGCAAATGCCCCTTGATCTTAGGCACTTGTTCAAAACTAGGCATGCAAATTAAATGCAAGTTCTTAGCTTCATATTTTCTCTCCTTCCTCAGCATGTCAAGGTGACACGGCTCCAAAGGCAAATGACTGCCATGGAATTTAGGAGCTGTCTGCTGCCAGGTAAGCGGCACGACACTGACATCTCTAACAGGTCACATTTGTTTCCCTCCCACTCTATCTATGCATTTCATTTCAGTGCTCCTCAGGCAGCTTTGGTGGGGATTTTCCTACCATTACGGTGGCGACCAGATCCAGGTTCAGGCTCCCCATGGCTGCCCAGCCGGGTCCCACTCCATCACTCTCATCTCTGAAGGTAACTGGGATATATAGTATTAATTCTTCCCGTTTTATAAAATATTTCAATTTGAGGAGTTTCATAGACAAAAAAAAAAAAAAAACAGGTTTAAAATGCAGGTTTATAAATGCTCTGCTCAGGTTTCATAGAATCATAGAATCGTTATGGTTGGAAAAGACCCTTGAGATCACCAGCTCCAACCATGCACCCTCACTTTGGATGATGCATCCTCACGTTTTGCACGTGATACCCAGGATGTCTCAAATGCCACCAACAAACTCTCACCATAGCAGCTTCGGCAGCTCTATCAGCCAGACAGGAATGATACATACTGCCTATTTAGAAAAACTCTTTGTGAATAATTTATAATCAATGAACAATTTTCATCCCTCTTTAGGATGCCAGCTAGGTCTGGCATGGAGGCTCCTCTCTATCTATGACAATTGTGCTCGGTTACTCCAGGCAGCATTTGACTATGTATCTGCACCACAACTCAGCAAATGAGCTGCATTTCTAAACTATGACTAAACCCTGCAGTTTGGAGAGCCAACAGTTCCTGCTCATCCCGAGGAAGCAGCCAATGCAACCACTTGCAGTGATGAGGCAAACCCTGTTACACCAGCGCAAGATGTTCAACGCAGGGCAATTTCAGCCAGCTAACAAATGAGTCCCTTCTCCCAGGCAGACATGTAGCAGAATATGGTGCATTTAATCGATGTGCCCTTTCATTGCAGAACATACTGTCCCCCTCCAGCATGAGCAGAGTGCTGGGATGCAGCATTTCCAGGAAGGAGCTGCAGAATGCACACTCGGCACGACACAGGAGCTAAACGGTGATTCACGAGACTGTGAGATGCTCAGGAGGACAGGCCCCAGGCTCCAAATGATGCTCCACTCCTGCATTGCCCCTGTGTGATTACAGCAAATTTGCTTACGAGTTGCTCTTCACACTTCTAATTGGATTCTGCAAAGGGCAGTTTGCCATGCTGGGAACTTGTCGCTTTACATCCTGCTTTAACTCCCAAACACTCAATTAATATTAAATTCCATTTATTATAAAAGCATTTCTTTCTAGCCATCTGATGCTAACAGCAGCCTTTTCATTAATATTTATTTTCACAAAGCAACTGGCTTGATTTTAAGATCTCAAATGCAACTAGTAACTTTAAAAGGGGAAAATAAGTGAAACCGAAAAGGTCAAAACAGAACATGATCTTCAACAGAAAATATCCAACTCGTTTGAATCTAACTCCTTCTTCACAGACAGCAGAATGAATATGATATGGTCAGCAGAAGGAAATGACAATGTTGAAGTTAATTCAGTCATTGGAAAAATGAGTGGAGTGGTGGGCACAACCCTGCCTGGAATCGGTAGCTGCCGGCTGCAGCATTAAGGAAAAAAGACGTGGAAAAAAGAATGGATGGAGATACTTCATCTGCTGCTCTGGCTATTCTTTGGCAAACAGTGCTGGCTATTTACCAGGCTCTGAAGGTTGCTTGCCATTAACACTAAACCATGGGCTAGGGGAACTCAGGAAACACATGGATAGTTTAAAGCCCTTTTCTCTCAGCACACAGGGAACTGGGACACCTGGTTCCAGCTTGCAAGCGGGGAAGCCAACAGGAACCAGCAAACACCATCTATGGGGTTGAGGAGAACGGCACAGATGGTTTACATGTTTAAAAAAGCTGGTATAAAGCTCTGAATTTCTCCTGTGCTCCTCAGCAGAAGGCAGCATTGCACAAGGGAGAGGGGACATGCAAGCTCCAACCCTGCAGCCAGCACTGAAAGCCATGGAAAACTCCCAACCCCAATAAAACGTCGCTTTACATTCCCCTATAGGCTGTACTTGCATTAGTTTGCATTAGAAACACTGGTGAAATGGGAGCTTTTCTTGCGGGCTGAGAAGTGCCCGGCTGCTTCTCGTGCTGCTGCGAATGAGATTATTCTGCAGCCAGGCAGAGCGAGACCAAGCAGCTGCCAAGGAGGTTCATCCAGTGCTGGGATTTCTTGTCTCCTGCTGGCATATTCCGTGCATCCCAAACACGGCTCTGCTGCAGGGAGAACAGGTCTCTTCCTCGTGGCCCCCACCTGCTCCTTTAAACTATACCAGGGGGGACTTGTTCCATGTAGCTTTTGTGGATAACAAAAACAGGGATGTTGAAATGTAACCTCCCACTGCCAGAAAGAGCCAAATTAATTTCCAGCTGCACATCAGCACTATTTTTTGAAAAGGCGCAAACTTTGCCAAAAAAAAAAAAAGAAAAAAAAAGAAAAAAAAACAGATGGAAACTAAACTTATAGGCCTTTAAAGATGCCAAGTATTCCCTCACAATGATGGTGTAAGAATCTTCCTGCTTCCCATCAATTTTTGTATTAATCAGAGCACACATGGCAACTCCCTGTGTGGCACCACTCGGGGCTCATGCCATCAACATAAAACCTTGGGATATTACCAGCTCAGGTTCACTGCTGGGATAACAATGTTTTTATACCTAGAATTAAAAAGACGAATTGTCACTGCCTGGCAAATTGATACGCAATTACAGGCATGTAAATCCAAAACCACGTTGTTGTCCTCTTCCTTCCCAGACTGCTATAAACAAATTGCTGCCACATTCACTGCAAGATGCGGCTCAAATACCCAGAGGAAGGACTCCTATTGCACTGTTGTCACCTTCAAGCTTTTGCTTTGAGGGCTGCCTGAATCTGCAGATTTTCAAGTACGAAGCAGGTACTCCCTGCAGGACCCTGCACTGGCAGCCAAGTGCGCTCCAGGGAGCTGCAGACCAGCCAAACAGCTCTATACTGGCCCCCAAATCCTCATTTCTGCCATCCAGTTATGTGGAACGGAAAATTCTCCGTCTTCCACTTTCCTGAAGCCATCTGCGTGAGGATCTGAGTCAAGCTCCTCTTCCTCCTCAAGAGCTGAACTGGCATTTCGATGTCGGAAAGCAGGAAGGTTGTGAAGCACCAGTTGTCACCAAAGAGACTTCAGGGACGTGGCGGCAGGTCCTTGCTGGGAGCTCGCAGTCCTTACCCGCAGCCCAAGGGAGAGGCCTCTGCAGCCAAGTGCTACACGTAAATCAGCTCAGCAATGATAAATGTCACCTTTACAAGGGGGGTTGCAACATGGAAGCCCATAATTTGCTTTCCAGGGACCTGGGCTTGATTATCAGGAGAGTCAGATGCATTCACTGAACTCTAATGAATAGAATTAACACATCATTTAAACAGCGACTAATATGTATGCAAATTAGAAAAAGTTACAAATAAGAGTTCAGCCCTTAATTTGAGAAAACGTAGCCTGCATCCTTATGAAATATGAATGTTTCAGTTCACCTCATATCTTCACATCTGTGTTAGCTGCTTTGCATGTGAACAATAGGGTGCATCAAGCCCATTTTGGTTTTTATATTTGAACTTGGACTTACAAAAAGGATTATATTGAAAGTTGAATAATATATATGCTAATTAAATGCTGCATTTAATGACATAAATAAAGAGGAAGACCAACACAGGCTAATTTCCATTTGCAAATTTCCTAATTACTGTATTTTCTTTGGAGAGCAGAAACTTTATTTTCATGATCTCCAAAAGAGAATAATCTCTTTGTTGACATCGTTTTAAAAATCTCTTACATTTTCTGATTCTGCACGACTGAAGAATAAAACTTCACTTCCTCAAAAGAGACACAACTGCTTTTCCTAGCTACATTCAGCATTAAATATCACCAAAGGCAAACTATGGTGATTTGTGCAAGCAAATAAATTACTCAATAATTAATTGAGTTGTCTGAGAAATAAATTACTATTAATAAATTTAAGGTGTATGTGGTTCCCTCAATATCACAAAGCATGTTCAGAGTAACCCGGAGAGATATAAACCAAATGTCCTTGATGCCTGAAAGGCTGTTAATCTTCTGCCTTGTGTCCCATTTCCAAAAAGACAAGCACAAGACAAGTGTATAGTTGCAGGGAGATTAGACATTAGCAGAAAACAGACTATCACTTCTGTCATGAGAAGCCTACGGAAAAGCTCGCTGAAGAATAAACAAATTGCAGGAAAAGCCTTTTTCATCTGAAAGGCTTGTTTGTAACCTACAACAGTGAAGAAAGCGCAAAAAAATAACTCATAGAAATGAAGAGGAAATCTGTAAAGATGTCAGGGTGAGCGGGACCTTGTTCTGCTGCTTGTGTACATGCTGGATAAAGAAGCTCAGATTCAGACTCAACCTACACAACCAACCTGTGCAGGCTCTGGAAAGACAACTGCTGGGGCACCCATGCACCAGTGACCAAAATAAGCACCCTGAAGGCTGCAAGAGTGAGAGCTGCATGAGCAGGAAGAGACCAACCATCCTGGTAAACCATCCAGGCTTTTAATAAGAACTTCCAGGTAATTACCAAAAATCCAAGAAATGACAGGTCTGAGCACTGTGTCTCCGAGCTTCCACTTCGTGTGGATATTACCAGGCTGTAATGCCCTGTTCCCCATGAACACTGCACTTCAGGGATCAGAGAAGGCTCTGCACATGAAATGCTCACCGCTCGGAGCCGCGATGTGCTGGGTGGCCCTGCTGGCCCTCAGCCCCGCTCTGCCCGGCGCTGCCTCCCCACCAGGCTGGAACAGCTCCTTTTTACTCATAGTTTGATCAAGATGAAAATTAAAAACAAGTTTGAGACTTTAAGGAAGAGAGCATTAATCATTACTGATGACTTGTATTTTTTTCCCATTACAAATACTTCTAAAACTCAAAATTGGAGTACAACTTTTCCATCAACCCCAAATTAGATTTTTGCTGTTTCTTCAAGGTCATCGTGTAAGATATTATACCCTTTTTTCTTTTCTGTTTTGTGGAGGGCATTATTACCAAACCAAGGAACAACCCATGAAATAGGAGTCAGGAATGCTAACTGCTCCTGCATTGCCTTAAAAATTAAAACTCAAGTAGATGTTAACCTGTACGTTAGTGAATCACCCACCATCTGCAGTCACCTAAGTGGCTTGTTTTTATCAAACAAAGTATACAACTTAGTGTTCTGCAATAAACTGAATGAATTC
>NW_010588234.1:264823-278981 GCF_000705375.1 Tinamus guttatus | reverse complement strand
GCAGTCGGGGGCGGCGGGGGGGAGGAGGAGCCTCTCCCCGGGGCGCTCGGCCTGCTCTCACCGGCGGGGGGAAACATTTCTGTAGCGGCTTCGGCTATAGAAACTCTATTTATTTTTTCCTTTATCTTTTTTAAGAATTGTTTCTTTCTTTTTATTTCCGAAGTGGTCCATCATCCAGCTGTACAACTGCATTGGTACCATGGAAGGCAGCACAAGGGCAGGCCTGGGGGCTGCCGCTCTTGCTGCAAGAAACCCTTGGGTACCCAAGGCTGCCTTAAAATAGACACAGGGGCTCTCAAAAGTGCTGCCTCGCATCCCCCAAAAAGGAAGAAATGAACAGAGTCACAAAAGTTTTAGAATAAGCTGAAAGCAGCTTTTATCATTATAAGCAGGCAATTTTACAGTGGTCTGTAAATTAGCACCATTCCTATGCCAGTCAGTACAGCAGATGAACAACACATTGCATCCTCATAAAATAAAACCTAGAGAGGGGTTCAAATAGGAATTCTCGAGCTTTTTACAGCCTGCTACGGCCAGGTCTCCTTTTTTTCTTTTTTTCCCTTTTCTTTCTTCCTTCCAATGAAGCTTCAACATTGTCTCAGTTCTGGAACAGTGGAAGTTCAATAGCATAGCACCAAATGGCAGTTTTCCATGGCATGGCAATTCGAAAACAACTACAGTCATCCTTTGACTTGTATTGCATTTTTCATTTTTGAATTACCAAGTGATTTACAAACACAGTTGACCTGCCTTGTTCACTGCTATTTTACCACTGACCGAATACAGATGCTGAAACACTGAACACCTGAGCTGGCTCCTGAGGAGGTTCCCACCAGCAGGTTTGACAATAAAAACGTTGAACTGCAAGAGACTTGGCCCAGGGTCATGCAGAAAATCAATGACTGGGTCTGAAAAGGACCTGCATCTCCATGTACTCAATGCCATTTCTTTTGCACAGAAAGGCACTGCCTAAGAAGCACAAGGCTCTGTAACAGAACTCGTCCCAAGGAATCTGTTCAGTTTAACAGGATGCTTGACAAAAACCTAAGAAAACTCTTCTCCTCTATTAAATTCTGCAGGGCTTTGTCTAGGGAAGTTTAAAGGCATCTTTTCCCCAAGCTGCCTCAAATACACACATGACTATAAACAAGCAGTGCAAGCTTGCTTGCGCTTTGAAAGGCAGCAGCTGTGTTGTTCCAAAAATCCCTCCTGAATGTAAACATATTAACACTGTATAAACAGCTTGATTTAATAAGAAATGCAATACAATATTCCTGCTTTGTCTTTGGGATCACAATGTTGATGGCGGCAATAATTCAGAGGTAAATTATGGTATCCGCTGAAAAGAAGAGAAAACTCTCCAGCTATAGCCGTGAATTAATTTCTTCCTCTTAGCTGAAAATGAGGAATGGCTATAATTTACTTCCCATTTAAAAGTTGCTGTTGGCTAAACTCTAAAATCTTAATTGCTTCTTAATATTCTCTGCTTATTTTCCCCTTTGAAACTAGAGTCTATAGCATTGTAGTGTTTAGATTAAAAAACAGAATGGAAAACAGGGTGGACCAGTCACTCTTGAGGTACTTTTTCTTCTAAAATGGCACAACATAAATGCGTCTAAGTATTTTAGTGCTTTCTCAACTCTACTCACCCTCCTGCACCTCTGTGAAAAAGAAAGCAGTGCTGACCCTGCTTTTTCTTTACAGTCCCAATGCTCAGGACTTGTTTAATCTGCAGCAGAGTCCAGTGGAAGTGCTAGAAAAGACAGGTTTCAAGGCACTGCATGGCACAGCATGCTATAGGAACCTGCCCTGCTGCAGAAAAACTGAAGTTGTCCTCAATCTCTAAATAGTTTGGAGGTCACTATCAAATATGTTCTGCAACCCTCAGAGCTTGCAGAAAAGGCTGCGAGTGGAATAGTGGCAAAGCCTGCAGACAATACAAGTCAAATCTTCAACCGACCTTGAAGAACTGCAGAAGGATCTCACGATACTGAGAGTCTGGGTGATAAAATCATAGTTGCAAAACAAGTGCCTAGAAATGCAAAAATAATGTACTCGGGAAATTGCAGCTTACAATATTACACACTGTAAGGGACTCTTTAGATGACCTACAGTGCTCCTGAGAAGATCCTAAAACCACAGTGAAGAGTTCTCTAAAATACTCTGTGGTTGCCCCAAACCCAAACAAATTCAGCAACTACTACGAAAGGAATGAAAGTAGAAAAATAAATAACATTATGCCACTGCAGAAACCCATGGGGGAGCTACGTGTTGAGTAATCAATAAATACCTGGTTCCTCACACTGTAGGGCTCTAATTCTCTGCTTGGACTTGAGGCTAAAATAGAAATCTAGGAGCACCAGCCCTTCGCTGTGTCCACGACCGCTCCAGGACCAGGCAGCCTTGAGTGGTATCAGAGAGTCAGCAGCAGGTTGTTAAACTACAGGCATCACCATCCTGCTTGCTGGAGGGCCGGGCTCATGGCCAGCACCGCTGCTCCACACGGCTCCTGCTCATCCCGCAGGTGTTTGATGGTGCTCTCTCCTCGGCATCCTGGTATGACCAGCAGTGCAATTTTTGGGGTCTCATTATGCTGACCTAGTTTGTTTCCCACTTTACCAGCCTAAAATCCCATAGCCCTCTCTGCACAGCAGTGTCATTAAAGTCTTGCTGAATTCAGGAAGCTGCCGCTTGCCTGCAAGTTCCCATCCCTTTTCATTAGGGAGATGAGCAGACCAGTAAAAAGAAGGACTTAGGTCTCATTCCTTTGCCATTTGTCCAGGACCCAAACAGAAAAGGAACTGTGAATAGGAAATTACTTCTGCAAATCAGGGCACCTCATGCAGGAGTGGGACAAATCACCCTCATGCATCTCCAAGGAGTCTCTAAGGAAAAGAGCATGGAAGCTCAGCAGCAAAGGACAGGAGAAGCTTCATCAAGCAGCCATTGCTTCCTGTCACTCTCCCTTTCAACTAAAAACGAAGCTTCCTTACAACAAGGCGGCATCACAGACCTTATTTCATTATGGTGACACGGAGCAACAGTCCCTGAGGATGAGAACAGAGACAAACATTTTGCCCAACCTGCAGGAGCAGCCCCCGCAGCCCGTGATTTGGGTCCCCGGGTAGCGGGGCACCGACGCACAGCAAACAAGCAGACGGCTTCGCTCTGCTTCGTTGTTCTATTTATGTCACCTCTGCTCTCAAATCATCTCATCCCGCAGCCGCTCAGAAGCACAAAAGTGAACATATCATTTGTTTCACCCTCAAAACGTATTGCCAAAGGGTAACCCACATCTCCCCTGCGTTTCCTAGTCCTCTGCATTATGTTTTTTAATGCTTTTTCTCACACCAGAACAAAGTACCGCTGCGCAAGAAAAGACCACTTGGTCCAGCACGCCTGTCCCCTTGGGGTTTATCTTTTCATAACAAGTGTTTCTCCGCTGTGCACTTCAATACCCTGTTTCCCTCACTGAAAAATCTGTCTCAAACTCATTTTCATGCTATTTACTTTGATGGTGTTATTTAGCAAATTATTCCATATGTTGCCCATTACATTTTAAGCTAAGTATTTCTTTCCAAAAATCCAGATTACCATTCCTTTCAAACTAGTAAATTAGACTCTGGGGTTTTTGAGATTATTTTATCCCTCTTTAAAACACAGAGGTAAATATTTTATTTTTCCTATTTCTTCCTAGGGAAAGGTAACCTAACCGAAAAGGGCGCACAAAATACTATGTTATCATTTCAGTGATATAATTTGTACAACATGAAATGTTACTGCAGATGATTTGTGTTCCAGTTCCTTGTTGATTTATCCAAAAACACAGTTTGACTATTTTCTTATAGTCTTTCTCTTCAGAACTACCAAGCTCGAAAGGGTAGATTACTTCAAAGCCAGTACACATGTGCCCTCAGGTTTGTTGTTCCATAATTTGTAGCTTTGCATTTATCAAAATCCCTTTTGACTGTTACATGACACACTTTCCTGTCTCTAGTCATTTTTAATCTCCCTATTTTTTAGTATCAATTGCACATAGAAAGCTGACGCACGGCTGTTACGGGTATTCATGCCAACGTCCATAACTTTACCAAAGCTGTTGAGGAATGTTAACTACCCATGGAAATTATGGAAAGCAGATAATACCCAACTGCTGTCTTTTTGCAATATACCCAAGATTACTGGAAAAGTAATTTGGTTTCAGTTAAGGTTCATGCATCCACCTTCACTTATGCACTTGCTATTACTAAACAAATAAAAGTTTTATGGGAACTACTACTTAGGCATTTAAAAGATAAGTATTTATCTTTAATGAACAAATCTTTACTTTTTACTCTGGTAGTATTATGATCTATAATAAAAATCATCACTTACCAATAATTATAATCTCTACGTATTGGTCACCGAGCAAGAACTTTCCAACTTGAACATTCTCTCCTTTAAACCACAGTATTGTTACTCAAGTGAATCAAACACCACTTTTGCAATTATTTCTTGAACCATTAGTGGAATTGCAGAAGATGTAAATGCTTCCGAATAATGAGTTGTATCAACATCCTTCTTGATAATTGCCATTAGCATTTTGTTTATCTCAAAGCCTTTCCTCCTTAGAAGAGCCTTTTGTATCAATGCAAGACAAACGGTAGCAATCCTGCACTACGATGCTCCAGGATATTCCACACACTTCAGCAGCTTCCCTGGTGTGAATGTGAGCAAGTTTTATTCTTCAAATGAAAAAAATAATTGAAGAATTTTTGGAAGAAGGTTATATTGATGGAGAGGGTACTACAATGGGATCTTCAGAATCTTTTTAATTTCATCTTTTATGTAAGTATCACTGCAATTCTATTCATTGTATTACCATAATGATGTTAATTACTTGCAAATGCTAATAGAAATGATTTTCACAAAAGTATTGTCACCTATTTATTAATATTCTTTTGAACATTCCCAGGCTCAACAATTTGGCCAACTAATTGTCAGCATAAAGCATGTTTTTAAAAATAGATTGGTAGTTTTTTAATTGCTTTTATGAAGATGATGATCAATGGACTGCTATTTCTAATCAAAGTTACCTTTCTGTGTACCGTCTAATCAGTCTTTGAAACAATTCCTAAGTGTTTGTAAGGCTAATTTTTGATACATTTTCACTATCAAACAAATGAGCTGGTTCTGGGTTCTGGTTATGTCACATGAAAGTGTTTCGTGATAATTTACCTTAAATCAGTGAGATGAATTTGTTGACGACAACTCTAATCTCCACACTGAAACAAGACCAGGTTTGGTATGAAGTGGCTGGACACTTCACTAGTGTTAAAGAATTCCTGTTTAGAGTATTGCCATATAATGTGAGGCAAACTTATCCCCCCCTTCATAAAAGTCCAGTCAAAGAAAGAAAATTAACTGGTTAAGATGACACAGGCAGCTATGGCAAAGTCACACACGGAACAAAGTCCAATTTCATTTGGATCTTCTCCCACAATCACCTTTCTTGAAGGTCAAGAAAAACATACTTTTGCAGCTAAGTAAAACAGCTAATTGTGGACACATCTGTATCCATTACAGTTGGCTACAGTTGGCCAACAGTGCTACTACTAATATCACTTACATGAAAAAAATTAAGTATCTGAGACAGATGAATAGTTAACCAATACCATTGTGTCAGCATTCAGAGAAATATCTAATGCATCTATCCCCATAACATTAAATAAAATAAAAAATACAGGATCATATAAAAAAAATCTCAAATGTGTTTTAAATCATGATCAGTCCCCATCTACAGAAAACAGGCTCACCTCCAGTAAACAAGCACAGCAATGAGAAGAATGAGGCACACGAAGGTCAGTGCTGAGACCACAATGAGCGGGATGATCCATTCCATTTTTCCAGGAGAAGGTCTTGTGGCCATGCTGGAGCTGTTCTTGTCAGCTGGGTATTAAACACATAATAAAAATAATCACTACGTGGAGAAAATGGCATTTCTCTATTGAAGATGTGTCAACAAAACAAAACAATTTGTCCATTTTACATGATATGAGTAAACACTTGGAGCAAAGACCTTCTAATTGCAGGGTGAGACTCCCATTTTTCTGCAGTCTGAGATATTACAGCATGAAAGTGTGCTGTATATTACCACGTATAATTTGGATTACAGTCTCACACACAATCTCAGGACTGCTTTGTCCAAGCACCTATTATCAGATGTGGAGCTGAATCACTCCACTACAACAACAAAGTAAATGCTTTTCTTGGTCATCAGTGCTTGCAGGTAAATGCACCCTGTTTCTCAACACTCCAGGACAACTCTGTTTGCAAAGCTCAATGTCATACTTTGCTTCAAAAATACATTTCTTGGTAACTCATAAAAAAAAAAACTCAACATGTTGGGTGTCATGTCACATCTCCTGCTAAATTGTTACAATCTGGTGAGTTACTGCCTATGACAGCACTTTTTGGCATATGGATTGTCAAGATGGATGGACGAATGGATAGTATCTGCTCTAACTGACAGAAGAAATCATTACTGTGCAGGTTTTAAGCAAAATTAAAGTATGGTTACTATCCTGAGGACTAACTCCATTTCACTAACTGCATGACTCTAACACCATGTTAAAATTACTGTGACATGCATAATGTCTAGAGGTTCTTCAGTACTGGTGTACATTGTATATATATTTTATTTCAAAAGACATCTCATTTGTGCAAAGTCAGGTAGACTTGAAGAATGAAAGTTTTTGGAAAGAAATGTAGAAAAGAAACACAGAAGCAAATTCTGCATTTTATTCATGTTACCTAACAAACAGGCAGCAGTTGATCAATACCTGTCACAGGATGTAATGGGAAAGCATTAGTGTAAACAGCTTCAAATCTGAACAGACTGAAACGTACACACTTGATTTCCACTTATTAGCCCATGTGAGTCTTGCCTTACCAACGTGCTTCCTTGTCCTTGTTCTGTATTGTATTATCACATCTTCTGAAACTGCTGCAAATCCAACCAGAAGAACATAATTGCCTTTTCACCATAGGCAGGCAAAACACAGATAATTGGAAGTCACCAGATGTCACATAATATGAAGTCATACTCTATTTTAATAGCATTTAGATTATACTCCTGCATAGGCAGGAGTAAAATTCAACTAACATGGTAGTAAAGGTTAATTGTAAATGCTTTTGCCTGACTGCTGAAAACAGAGCAAGGCTGAAGGCTGCTGCAAGCCCAGCAAGAAATCTTTCTAGTTTTAAGAATTAGGCTGATGGAGGTAGTGCCCTTTAGCAGGCAGCCTAAATGAGGTACTAATCAGAGGGATGTTTGGGGGGAATGAGCGTGCACGGAGTATAGAACTGATCAAAAGAGAGATAGGTAGTCACTTATCTCCAACTTTAGTAAAAAAAGCTACTGAGGTTACCAACATGGCAAACTTTGCAGAAAAGGCACATGCTGCTTTACTTAGAGCATATAGGGAGCCTCTGCAGCATACTAATAGCATCCAACTTACCATTTTAAGACAGGGCTTTGATTTCCTTGACTAGCAAAGAGTAAGGAAAAGAATGGTCCCAAAATTAGAACAAAGACTTATTGTCTGTATTTGCAAAATTTGCAGAAATCATGAGCCCTAAGACATCAGTTTTTATCAATGCATTTCAAATAATTTAATAGGATGAAAAATTAAGCTGGTGAGGTAAGTGTTACTAATCAGAGTGGTAAAAGGGACAAAGTAAAGCCGTACAATGCAATTAAACCTACTTGGGGAGCCAAAGAGCCTCACCACCCTGAATAGATGTGCCCCCATACATCTATTACAGCACTGCTTCATATTTCTCCAAGGGCAGTATTCTATTCAATTTCACCTCCACAGATTTGAACACAAAACATATGCTTCTGGTTGCATGGAAAGAAAATTAAATTCCACTGTAAGCACAGCATGGGTTTCATTCCCTATGCACACTATTATATTCTGCAATGCTCAGGATGTTCCCCTGACTTCGTCTGCTGTGGAGAACACACTTTTCCAAGCCTGCCAACTCCGTATACGACAGATGTGATGATAAGAAAGTGCTCAGTATGTTGAGTGCCAGAATCCACACATGCTGGTGGCTGACTCCAAAATTCCAGTTGGGAATGACCAAGCGGTGAAGTGTCTCAGACAGAGGCCATTCCTGCACTGGCTAGGAAGTCTCAGGTGCTTTTCTCTGCTAGAGAAATGTGTTAAGAGAGCTCAAACAAACCAACGCCAACGAATGTTGTACTAGACTGACAGCTGAGGCTGGAAGACCAGAGTGGTGCAGCTGCAGTGCTGGCAGGTGTCTCTTGGGTGCCATGGCAGAAGAGCCTAAGAAAGGTAGCACCCTGGTTAAGGAGCAAAAGAGCGGAGGAAAACACACACACAAAGAGAGCTGGGCCTTTCTATCTTCCTATGCTCGTATGTGAACAGATATTGTAAAATAAAAAGTAATCAGCATTGCAATCTCTTTTCCAAGCAAGAATGTTGAGCCTCCTTACTGCCAACAGCCTATTTTGTAACTGTGGCCACCACACACACTACTGTGGTAGGAAAGCGCTTAAAAAATGGACAAGGAAAGTTCCATTTTGCTAAAAAATGTAATGTTTTCAGAGGCATATGCCATCATTGAATTAATTCAGTTTGCCTTTTACTAGCTTGGAATTTATCCTTGTAGAAGCAATAAAAAGGACTGCAGCATATCTGTTTCAGGAGAAACTGCACCACACTAGTCCCAGCACTGCTTAATCCACTCCTGCGTGTTGAAAAATCCAGAGCTGTCATTATACCCGTGAATCACTCATTCGACAGTCCCATCTAGCCCAATCCCTGGCACCACAAGTATTAGAGACCACTGAGACAGCAGAGTCTGCTTTGGTAGCGAAGCCCATGACCAAAGGCGAGGGCACGAAAGAGGCACCCAACAGCTGCAGAAACCCACTGTCTTCCTGGGTATTTTTTGATAATTGGTGTCTGAGTATAGAAGTCTGTTTATTTCCCACAAGTAACATCGCTTGCTATAATAGACAACGGTAGCTATACCTTACAACCTACCTAGTTTTCTACTCAAAAGTTCCCTTTATCATCCCTTGACATCTCACAGTTCGGGCTGTTGCACCGTTAACATAAAACCACGGCCCTGCAAACGCTGCCAACGCCAGGAGAAACCCTCTCTGCAGAGGGTCTCAGGCAGCCGGCCACTTGAAAAACGGCACCTGCTCATCTTTCCTTCACTAAATGAAATAACTGACCGATACAAAGCTACCAATTAACTCCAAAAATAATGCCAGTCATATTATTTAACTACAAAAAGGCTTTTTGGTTTTTTTTTTGGTCTTTTTTATAAAACGTTCTCATCTTTGATATAAGTTGACATTGGGGTGCAGCCATTTTTCCCCCCTATTTCTTTAAAGGCATTTCTGCAGCACACTCGTGGTTAGCAGTCGTGTACAATTGCTTTTGGCTGTTTCATGAACAGATGCCAACAAGGTTTAATCCTGGTGTCAGATAACTGAGATTCACACTGTTTACACAGCCCAAATCTTCTCAATAATCCACTTCTTTTATTTACAAGCCGCTTTGGTGTTTGTTCCTAACTTGCCACGTGAAGCAGCTCAAGTGGCACATGAAAATACAGCTTAATAATCCTTGCCACGTATGCAGAAAGAAAGAATTACACAGATGTTTAATTATCTTAATGAGGTTATCCCCAAAAGGCTTTTCTAACCTCAGACCTGGCAAAGACGGTTCTAAAAACCGAAATTCACTCTAGGCTAATGGTATATTGCAGGTCTGGAATTTAAAACGCACATCATGACCTCTCTGCACAAACCGACGGGAGCGTCGGCGTGAGCGGATACGCGCTGAGCGACAGCAGAACCCAGCAGCAGCCCAGAGCAAACTCACGTCTCCGCTGTCCACCTTCCCAGCTCGAGACTTGGGCAAAAGTCCCAACCAGAAACATGTTACCTTGCTCACAACAGTATCTGGGAAGCACATTTATTGTCCCCGACTGAACACCAAGGATCTGCTTAACTGTATGGCCCAAAAACCCATAATTCAGTGGGGGAATATGTGCTGTAGCCTGCTGAAGCTGAATCGAATGTCTTTTTTTTTTTTTTTTTCCTTTTCCTTCTCTTCCTTTTTATTTTTTTGTAGAGCATCCTTCTAACTGCAGCTTTCCTCATTTTCAGGTTTCAGAGGCCGGACAGCGCGGAGCGGCTGCGTGTGTATCAGTTGCAGATCAAAGATACAATCAGTCTAATGTGGGCAACAAAACAGAGAAAGGGATGAGCAGGAAAATGAAAGAGGGGGATGCAAGCAAGCGCCCAGTGATAGGAGAAAATCATTAGTGCTGGCTGATACTAGCAGACAAGAAGAGGCCAAAGCCATTTGGAAAATAATGACATGGCCTCAGGAGAGGTGTGTGTATGTGCGTGTGAAATAAGCAGTAAAAGAAAATGAGCCTTGCTGTACTAATTGGCCTCACACTTTCCCCATAATTCCTCATGTGTTCCCTGTTCTCCTCTAATCATCCGCGCTCATGAGTACTTCCCCATTCAGTTATCTCCTTACAACTGCTAATTTGATGCTCTATAATTAATTTTACAAGTGTACATTGTTATGAAACAATTTTCTACTCTGTAAAATGATTAAACTTTCTGCTCGCAAAAACATTTTTGAAAGACTGACAGCTTTTTAAAAAAACGCCTTCCTGGAGAAATGATGCATCCAAAAAAGTTTTGGCCTTCCATGGGACATAATAAGCTGCAGTAGTTTCTTTCTGCTCATTTTGGAAGCAACCTTGACCTTCTGTCATCTGTCCTGATGCTCAGGAATGATTTCAGACACTTTTGGCAAGGGCCTCTTAGCTTGGCGAGTTGTTGCTCCCATTCCAGGCTCCCTTCGCAGTGCAGAATGCTGAAGGCCCTTGCTCACGGGAGCACAGGTCTTGCTTATACCTGGGGTTGCAGGGAAGTCAGATACCTGCATGAGCTACGTCTGGTCTGGTCTGTTAGCATGAATAATGAATTTTCACATTACTTTGGAAAGGGTAATCTGCGGGAATTAGTCTTAAGCTTCACACTAGTGTTTGGCTGACAACCAGAGCTACAGGCCTGGGTTTTGCTGGCAGGTGCCTTTAGCAGCCAAGGCCCAGCCCTGGGGAAAGTTCCTTCTGCTGCATTCACAGGCCCTTCTCACAGGGACAGCTCTCCTGCCAGGCCTTACTCAGGCCGATTTAATGTAGCATTTGGGCAAATTCCTGGGAAAGCAGGTGCCCGAGTGGTAAAGATGCAAAGAGGAGAAGGATTTCCCTCAAAGACTTGGAAGGACAAGATCCTCACGCTTGGTGCAAAGCAATCCTGATTGGAAGCCTATTTCCCTGAGAAAAAATCTCAAAGTGTTCCCAGACAGACCTGAAACACTGACCGGACAAGGAGCCACCACATCTGTAAACAGTCTAACTTTTCCTCTCCTCGACTTCCAGGTGGGAATAAAACTCTACCCTGGGGGCAATGGCTCTTTTCTAAATATCTTCTCCCAGTCCCTTGGTTCCAAGCTCAACAGCCTGACAAAACTGGGAGAGTTTCTCTGGGAACCTGAAAATATGTTACCGTTCCTTCCTAACATACCGGACGCTCCACCAAATATTTAGCCACGATGTAAACGAGAGCAGCTTGGGTGAAGCAGGCAGCCCTCACACTTATGTTTTCCCCCAGCAGGCACGTGCAGGGCACTTCAGGTTTCACTTCCTACAAATGGAAGCCTGAGGTTTTTTGACACAGCAGTCTTACGAAGTTGTCCTCCATCTCTCCATGCAAGTATGAAAAAAACCTCATTGCAGAGGCAAGACTGATTGCCTTTGCATGCAGCCTTCGAGCCTCCATGCTGGAGGGCAGCTTGCCGGTGAGCAGAGCTCATTAAAGAGTCTCTCTATTAGGAGGTAAAGATGCATTGAACCACTTCCAGTGATAGCTTCCTATACGCTAAAAGAAAATTGAAACTTCTACAGACAAAGTTGATTGTGTGGGAAAAAAAAATCAGAGTAGCCTGGAACTACTTCTGGGCAGTATTAACAACATGGGTTGTTAATACCCATGTTAACGTTAACATGGGTATTAACAACCGATCTAATAGCAAAATATTCACTGGCCAAGCAGCTGGAACTACCCTTTCTTACTTCAATTTACATTAAACTGAGAATAAACCATCAGGGCCGTTTGCTAGGGCTTATACAAGGGACATGGAATTTGGGTCATCTGCGAAACTGGGGCATGAGAAACAGTGAAGCAGAAGGCAAGAAGAGCCGAAGAAAATATTCAAGAGGCAGGTTTGCCCAGACAGATCAAACTGTCGGGGTTTGAACTTACATGGTGTTGAAATGCTTCCCCTCCACATTGCAATGCAGAGCTAGGACAAGTTCCCTTCCTCCTGATACGAAGCTGACTAGGGTGAGAGGCATGTTGAAAGCTGCTTGTCAGGCATTTCAGACCGCATACAGTGGGAATACCCGACTTTGAAGAAAATTTCCAGGTGAAAAGCAAGAAAAACACAAGTGTATTAAAATAAATGAGGAAAACGTGCAGTGTGGGTTGCTTGGCTTCATCACTGTTAATCTGGTCTCTTATTGAACAGTTATGATTCACAGCAGTAGTCAGGTCAGTGTGTCTATAACGTTATTAAAGTTTGGATTTAGCTTTGTTTTTTTTTTTGAAATTGATACTGAACCACACCTGAAAGCACAATGTCTGCATTTGACTGTTAGTAAATGTGAGGAGAAATAAATACTAGTGTTTTTCCACAGTATTTTAACTCCGGAAGAGCTTGGTTGGAAAAATAAAATGACAAAACACCCTCTAGATTAGCAAAATAAATACCAACAGACAAAGAAAAAAAAGAACAAAATAAAAAGAATTACGCTATCTTATCGAAGCTGCAATAGTACACTCAAACTTGCTGTTTCTAAATCTCAGTCCTCTTTCTGCAAACAAATTCATATGAATGTAGCCCATTTGTTCCACTGTAGTTAAAAGATTTGTTTTCCTTGCAGGTGCCTGGTGGGCAGAAACATGTGCATATGGCCTGGACTTTCTGCACAGCAAGTTGGGAACACCACCAGACATCTGTTTGCATAGGTCTGAGCAGCAAATCCCAGACCTGCTGGACTTACTGCACACCCCGGACACCTGCGCGTGCTTCCGAAAGGTCATATTCACTGTGCACAAACCGAGCAGCTGGCACCGACACGCCGCGTTGACATGTGCAGGAGAAACACTAATACAGGACAAATGTAGGATACCCATGAATCCTGCCCGACCACAGTTTCTTCACAGGAAGAAAAAAAAAAAAAAAGCAAGCAGTAAGTGCAAGAGGTGCCTGGTCTTGCGAGATCAGAGCATGCTGGTTTTGTGGTGAGAAATTAGCCAGCAATGACCCCATATTTGGGAGAATATATCAAAGTGAAATCAGGGAGAATCCTGCAGATAAACTAAATTAGCTTATAACATACATAGCAACCTTCCCATTAAGCACCAGCTAGGCACAGCGACTGCTGCTCCAAATTAATTTCACAGCTGCAGTCTGCCACGTTCCCCTTTCTTGTTTTTTAAACAGAATTCCTCATGCAGCTCATTGGGGGTTAACGTTGCTCTGGTACCAAGCACAGGTAGCAAGCATCTTTCTCCTCAAATTAAAAGATGCTCCTCTCCCCTCTCCTCCCCACAGCAACCATTTTGTGGACTGTGCCCTGCACTGACCTGCCTGTTGGGCACGACTGGGAATGCTTCTCCTGGAAATCAGTCATTTGGTCCATGCAATCACTCGACAGCCTTATGCTGGGCAGAGGCAGTTTCCCAGAGGTCACTCACCTGGGTTGATGGTGATGAATTTGTTATCTGAGGGGTATTCCTGGGGAAAGCGGTCCTCCTTTGGAAGAGGTTTCCTTGTCGGCTCTGGTCTGCGTGGGCTCTTGCCCGGGTAAAGTTCGTCGGTGAAGGCTGGCGGCACTTGGGTGGAGGGGAGAGGCGAGGGCTGAGGCTCTGCTGGAGCAGAAGTCTCCTCCGTGGGATGTCCATCTGTTGGGGCAACGTGTGGGCTTTGCTCTTGACCTGATATGGTTTTATTTCCTTCCTCCCCAGCAGTCCTATTGGGGGCAC
>NW_010588234.1:214146-264654 GCF_000705375.1 Tinamus guttatus | reverse complement strand
GAGGGGCCGGAGCTGATGGGCGCCATGTCGGCTGAGGAGGCCGGCGAGGCCGTGGGCTTGAGGGGAGGGAAGGGGAAAAAGAACAGAGCGGAGAGCATCAGTAGCAGCAGGGACCCCGACACTCAGCCTGGGCTTTCGCGCGCCCGCTGTGCCACTCAGCAGCCTCGCCAAGGGAGAAAAGCGGCCGTACGCCCAAGAAAACCGACCCAGAAGAAGCACAAGCCACCCAGTCGCGAGGCAAGTGGTGATGGGAGGAAACGGCCCCGTGTTTGCCATTTCAGAGTGATCATTATAATCACAGTGTCTTTAGCCTTATCTTCACTTTACCGCAGGGCTTTCTCCACCCACATTGCTGGCTACTCATGAGCAACGCTTCGTCTCAGGGTGGGGGGGAATTTGAGAATGTTTAACGAGTTTGGCAGTATTACTCACTCTCTACTCCTCAGAAGTTTAAAAATAAGGCGTTACATAAGCATCATCCAAAAATACGAGCTGTGTTGCTCGAGCTGGTGGGCCTGTTCCTCAAGGCAGCTCTGGGACTTCCCACGCATGTTACTAGGGCCTCGAACGGTATTATTTTTATTTTCTAAGAGTTTTCTGGGAGCTTATCTTCCAAGATCAGCACTTGTTAGAGAAGACCTGTTGCAGGTCCAGCTGGAAAGTGGAGAAGGGCTTGGAGGAGATTTGGAGCCTTTCTGCCAGCCAAAGTTGCCAGGGCAGCTACCAGCATGGCTGGATCCTGGTGGCCAAGCGTGGGTTTAGGGTGTCCCATCCTGCAGCGCTCTCTTCGCTGGGTAGCTTAGTGCAACCCAGCTAGTCAACTAAGCGTGTGCATGCTCCATGTCTGTACATGGATGCTTTCTGTGAAATAAGAAAGCCTGGTATACACCTTGGCAAAGAGTGAGACAAGTAATTCACCTTCCTAAACTACATGTGCAATAAGGCACGCAAGTGAGTTGGCTGAAGACATGCAGTAATTCTGCAAGAGAGCTGGAGTCAACAGCACTGCCTGGACCACATCTTCTCTCTGACTTACTCCAATACGTCTCATGTCACTGTCTGCATCCCCAAGGGGACCATGGGCTGCAAATGCACACACTAGATACAGACAAACAAGGGTAACACAGGTGCTACTCAAACTTGAATGAAACCATAAAATGTCTACTTCTGGAACGGTTTTGTAATTTAAGAGTATTTCTGCAGCTCTGCCATTCCTGGTTTCAATCAGGCCATGTAGTTGAAATGCTGCAGCAAAACAAGAAAGGCTGCTTTCTCATGTTATTTTTGACCAGCTGCAATCACAGAGAACCTGAGATCTCAAAAGAAAACATGTGCTTTAGAGATTTCCAGCCAAAACTTTAAATAAGCATCTAAACTTTCTGATACTTATCAGTGTGAGCCCCTAAGGCATTGTGAGACTTGCTTTTCTTTGGCATCTCAAAGCTAGACTGAGTATTAAAATTTGACAGTAGATTCTGTACATCTAGAATTAATCATTAAAATTCAAGCTCTGTATGTGCTCTAGTTTACTAGGGAAAATATCAAACTGGAATGGAATGGAACAACAACAACAAAAAAAGTAGAGAAAATTCAATAGCATGAATTCAGCCCGATACATTTGACTGAACAATTTAGTAAAATGAGTGCCAAGAATTTAAGGCTATGGATGATTGATGTTAAATAACCAGATGCTTGCGAAACTGAAACGGTGTATTCCAGTTTTACTGGAATAAATATCAGTAAAAATATCAGTATTTCTGATTCTGGCATATACCAGTCAGCTTTAGTGACTGATAATACAACAGTAGATATCCTTAAAGCACTGGAAGAGCAAAGAAGCTGTATATGAGGCATTTTATATATATATATATGTATATATGCATGTATACACACACACACACACAGCATAAATACATATGTATATACACTTCTGATCACACAGTAAACGAAATTCATTTCCACTGTCATCATTAAGATTACATATCCCTTCTATATGCACTTAATCTATATTTTGGAATTTTCTCTAACACAATCCTCCAGTGGTCAGACCTTCTTGGAATCGGAGGCCAGAAAGTCAAAATCTCGCCAAGATTTTATGCAGGTTATGAAACCTTTTGCACAGAGTTTTCGGAAATCGTGGTCCTGCCGCAGATTTACAACATCATGCTGCCACCTGGTGGGAACGTCACCACAAATTACAAACGCCCATCAACTCACTGCAGTGATTTACATCCACAACTTACCACTCCTGTTTTCACAATTCTGGTCCCCTCGAAAATTCGAGTAGTGTTAGCTGAGAAAGAAAGAATAACAACATTTAAGCAGACGAGGAGAGGGGGACAGGAGGCAACAACGACATTGCAACACAATTTTTGCTAAACAGTTGCTGAACATTGCTATGACCAAACGTGCCAAGAAAGAAAAGAAACGGAGGCCTGCAAATGAACTGGTCACCACAGACTTGGAAGGGACACACCAGAAAAGGCCTGTTGCACGCAGCAAAGTCCAAAATATGATCGGTGGTGTCAGACTGGAGTAGACAAGCTTCTCTAAGCAAGCTGCTTGATATTACTCGCTTAACTCTACATCATGTCTAAAGACAGATTCGCTTGACTTTAATTACTAAGGTCTGGAAATGCTGGGCTAAGTCTACTGTCAGAAAACATATGTTCTCCTTCCAATCCAAGTTGGATGAACTGTACTGACTCACACAAGAAGCTGGATTAGTTGAGGATAGAAACTTCTTGTTATCTTGTTAAAGATACGCTATCTTTACTCATTGCTATTTATCTTGAGAACAATATTGAAACTCTGTAGAATGATTTGAGAGCTTGAGTTGATTTTTTTAAGCTAAATCTTTGGAACACACAAATATTAGAACAGCTATTCTGAGGGGAAGACATGGAAGGAAATGCAATATCTACTCCTACTGCAAATAGGGTTGTCACTTCCAATTTTTTGAATGAAAAGCAAAAGAGCACAAGGAATATTTGACAAAAGTGTCAATATTTGGCTTTTAACCGTAACTAAATGGTTATCACAGTCAAACTTAAGAGAATCTCCCCTTTTATTATCTGCTGAACAAGGTCAAATTTCTAACTCCTGCCTGCCTTCTTTAGCTCTCATTTAACTATGTGTATTTTGAAAATCACTGTGGCTGTGTGCCTGGTAAACACCTGAGAATCTCTCTATATGGTTGTCAAGGTGGGACTGGTCTCCTTTCCCCTTCATGCAACACAGATGCCATCAGATTCTTGTTCTGCTATAGCTGATTATCTGATGCATAAGGAGTCACTGATGAATTTGCTTTATAAAACTCGTGAGAAAAACCTATGCATTCTCATAGAGCAGACACACCATTCCAACAGGCCAACTGTCAGCATTAGAAAGAAGACTTTGCTGAAGTCACAGGCCACAGTATGAAATTGGTATTGTCTACATGCATTCAACCACCTTCCGAGATCAATCCACAAAGTACTGCACTCTGCAAAGAAAATGTTAAACACGCACTTAATTTAAGTCACTTAATTTAAAAATACATTTTTTGTTTGTTGTTTTTTTTACCTTGAAAGAGCATTGTCTGGCTAAAGTCACTACGCATTTCATTTCGGCAAACTGCTTGAACTCTGAACAGATAAAGGATGTCAGGTGAGACATGGCTAATGATGGCCTTCTGTTTAAAAAAAATAGATATTATTCAGTTTTTTTACCCCACAGGACTGTCCACGATTAGTTTGCAATATATAAAGCATTGAGCTAACACAGGATATTTGTACCATGTAAGACAAACTTATATCTAAAGGGGAATGGTCACTGCTTCCCTGGGAGAAGCCCAGGTGAAGGTCAAAGGATTTCCCTGGGACCAAAGCATTGCACCCACATTCTGCTGGCTCTGCCCATGGGGAAGAAATGAGCATTCCCCACAGCTACTCTCATGCTTCATGCTTGAAATCTCTGCTCTCTTTGGCAAACCCTAACCCTCAAATTATTCAACCTCACAGGAATTAAAATGAAGATTTCCTGGGTACAAATTCCCATCTTGAGATAAGCCCTGGAAAGTCACCATATGTTCAAACCCACTGTGCATTCTGCAACAAACCGGCTATGGCAATTAGCAATGGTGACCCATACAGTGATGGCTCAGCACCCTGGGCTGGGATGCCCCTGCACCCTCTTGAACCCGAGACACTGACTTGCTTCACACTGCTCCTGTGGGTGCCATTGAGTCCACAACCAGGTCACTTCGTGTCTTGCAGCAGACAGCACCTGTAGCAGCAGGGAGCCCCTTGAGAACACTCTGTCCAACTCTATTTCATGATGGGGCAGCCCAGCAGTTTCTGCCAGGGCACTGGAAGTGGACTGCACTTTCCTCTGATGAAGAGCTCCCTTCTCCTCTTGCCCTGGAAGCAGACTAAACTCTTGTTGCTTCCTTAACCTCCAAGCTCCACTGCAATCTATTTCCAAGCTACCACTCCTTGCATCGTCTCCACATTTAATTATTTCTTTTACATAAAACAGGATGCTGAGGCTGTGCACACATCGTTTTTGCTGATTAATGCTCTCCTCCTTATTAATGATTAAAAAAAAGTGTTCCTTAGGAGTGTGGAGTTGTGACAAGAGAGAGATTACAATACATCATAACCTTGGGTGCCTTTCAATAGATTCCTTTCTGATTTCATGAGGCACATCATTCCCTAATGTGACCCAGATAACAATGTCTAGTGGGGAAATTGAAAATATAAATGGAAATGAAGTAAAAGAATCTTCATCTAAGGGAATAAGAGAAGTATTATTGTCTAACTGATTGAATGGGCCCAGAGGACTGTGTATTTGAAAAAAAAATATGATAACAGTCATTAGGAATAACACTCTGTGCTGCTGCATTTTTATGTGCATATACAATTACTGATTTCATTATTCTAGAGGCTTTCTTTGATTAACAATAAGCGGAGGCCTTTCAAACCTGAGTATGTCACTTTGATTTTATATGCAGAGAATGCTAAAGGCCGGTACAATACTTGCTTCCACTTAGACATGAATGACAAGCAGATCAAATCCTAAATGGAGGGCATAGACTGGTGTTTCCATCTATGCTGGACCATCTTGTTCTTCCCTCTCTTTCACAGTCAGACTGAAGCAACATTTGTACAGGCCACTCTACAACAATCTTCTAGCTCTGACCGTGCAACTATTACTACTGGCAGCACTTAGTGATCAGAAACTGTTCCAAATCCTGCAAGGGGCTTTGCACAGCGACAAACTTGATTTTGGGGGATTAGGCATCTACTGTGGAAATCTGAGAGCTGAACAAGAGCCAAAAGGTACTCAGGGTCTGACTACTTCCTGAGCTAGCTATTTTTTCACAACAGTATTTGAAAAGGTACCTGTAGATTTAGTCCTTTAAACACATAAACTATAAATTTACACTCCAGTGTTTTGGGCAGTGGTCTACTGGGCAATCTTCAACTAATGCTGAACACTTTAAAAGCAATTCCCCACAAGTCAAACACTAGCCTATGTGCAACGTAACAAAAGATTTCCTACTCTTCTTCCTTCTATTGAGAAAATAGCAATTAAAAGGACAGCTCAAGACATAAGTCAGTGGTTGATGCTGTGGTTTTACCAGGTCCTTGTCACTGTCCTTGGTGAAAGTCTTCTCCTTTTCATCTTCATTTTTAGTCCAACTGTAGGAGATCATGTAGTTCATGATAGGAGGGTGGTAGATGGTTTCTGGTTGGTTCCAGGTTACAAGCAACGCTGTTCTGTTCACAGGCTGCACTTTCATGTTGACGGGAGGAGTGCTGCAAGCTAAAAAAGAAGGAACAAATATGAAGCTCTCTGAAATAACCGAGAATAAACAGGGAGAACTGTACTTCACTCTAACTGCCAGTCTTTTTATTTTTTAATGCCTTGCCTACAGTAGTAGCTTAAGCTGCAATCCACTGAGACCAATGGGATTTAATACCACCTGCAGCTGCTTTCTGCTCTCTGGAGTAAAGTGAATCCATTCTCTGGAGGCAGGTTGTTTCGTTCTCCATTTACTTTCAATTCTGACATTTGCACATATACTTTATCTTGGTCACTCAGTAACACTGCCTTTGAACCTACAGAAGTCCTCCTAAACCCGAGCTGCAGCTTCCCTGCACAAAGAGCAGCACTTGTAAGAGGCCCTTGGCCATCTCGTTCTCATTGCAGGCACGGGAGCCCCTACAAAAGCTCTGGCTTTCTGGCCCTGTCCGCAGATTGAGGACCCTTGGCCATCTCGTTCTCATTGCAGGTGTGGGAGCCCCTGGGTGGCCTCCAAAGGCTCTGGCTTTCTGGCCCCGTCCACAGATTGAGGAAGGAGAGGGTGCTTCTTCACCAGGGTGAAGGCAGTGGTCAAAGCAGGACAGGAATGGCTTAACTAGAGAGCAAAATACAGCTTCTGCCTAGTTACAAAACCTAAACCGCTTCAGGAACGCCCAATCTGGGGCACCACCCTGGCCCATACACTTTGCAGTGGAGTGTGGTGCTGAGCACAGTGCTAAGAAAACACTTTTGAAGCAACTCAAATAGAGAGGTCAAAGTACGACTGAGAACACTAGATGGCACTCATATGCCACCTATAAAGCACATAATGCATTTTTCCAACTATGGAAGAGTGTAGATTTTTCCAAGCTTTAAAAATCGTGTTTAAAATACACAATTCAGCACAGATTCTCACATTTCCTTTCCAAATATAAACTGTGAACCAAGAAAAAGCACTTGAAATGATACCCAAATGCATGTACTGTGGCAAAGGAGCTGGCCTCTTCTGCCAGGAAAAGTCAGCGAGTCACCCAACCCATCACACTGCCGCCGTTGGCAGAATTATTTTTCCCGAGACTACTTTTCCATTTAAAGCCAACACAGTCATCTTATTTGCACTCGGCAGGTAAGTGACAGGGTGTATATTTGGATATATCTCACTTTTAAAGGGTCTTGGCTGCTCTGAAGGGGAAAAATGTCTATTCCTAGGCTTGGAATTTCAGGTTGCTCATGTGACTAACTCTGCTGTTAGATCACTGAAATAGCTACGGTTCCAAAATAAAAATGTTTAAACTCTGCAGACACCAATGTTACCAGTACAATGGAAAAAAGCTCATCAAATGCATTTGTGCAGTTTTAAGCCACGTTCTGGAATTGGCCTGCACGAAACAAGGAAACATAAATTCCTCAAATACACATGGGTCAGGAAGATCATTTGTGTTTGCTCTCCCTACGAGTGACAGTTTTGCAGCAGATCCTTCTGCTCGGCACAGAACGATCCAGCAAAGCAAATCCTGCTGTACCTCTAATCACTTGTTTATTGACAAAACAAGTAAAATTTTCCACTTATGCTGAGCAGAAGGGCCTAAAGCTGCATTCTGCCACAAAGCCAGAAGTGACACCTCAGCCTGCTGCTAGACTCAAACTATGTCTCATGCATGGTCCAGAGCTCTTGCTGTCACCAGGAGCTCCACGATCCTTGGTGCGCTTCTCTGTGCTCCTCCCTTTCGGATGAGATAGCCAAAATCAATTCTTACTTAATCACCTCCTCATTGATAATTGCTCCAGTAAGTCATACACTGCTCCCTTGGAAGCTCCTTACCATTACAGAATCACTCTCCAATACTTGGCCAACCTCTACCATCCACCTAATCAAAGCCTACCAAAGCCTATCAGAAGTGGGAGTCCCTGGTGAAGGACCATCCAGCCCTAAAAGGAAGCTATCCAGCCTTCTTGCTCCAGAAGGATATCCAGAGATGGATATTTTGGAGGTAATCAGGCATTAACCTGTTTGAGAGATAATTCAGCCAGGTAACCTTCACAAGGGATATACTGAAGAGGTCTAACTTCATCGCAGTGACCCCACTGCTGACCCACTGAGCGAGCCCCCACTCCACGGGACTCCTCAGCACCCGCTCTGGAGCTGTTCAGAACAGTCCATGACAGTCACAGAGGCAGGTGCTTCCCACAGGGAAACACGAGAGCTACTCAGAGGCTTCCAGTTAGAAGATCCCTCCCTCCATGACCATGTACCAAGGTCATAAACACCTTTAAGCAGCTGGGTGACTCCAATGACTTCGCCAAGACAAATACTAATATTGGAGCCACTGCATGGCTTGGACAAACCATGGTCACAGCTGGCTAAAAAGAGACTGAATTTCCAATTTCACAGTAAATATGACAAACTTTTTATCATTTAGGAGGACTTTGTTCCAATTATTCTGAGACGCATGGGAAGAACCTGCTGTAATTAAGTAATAACCAACATTTTCTGTTCAGCTGCTATTTTTACTGCTTTTGAATTGACGGATGTGAAAAAAAGAAATCTCCTTTTTATATAAAATGAAGCATATGGTTTATTAATTTAACTAAACCTGCTCAGGACACAATGGAATAAAATAAAAAAGATCCAGTAATTCAATTTGATGATTTAATTAAAGTGATACATAATAATGTGGCAAATGTCTGAACGGAAAAAAAAAAAAAGGAAAGAAAAGAAAGTAAAAGTAATGAGTTGACCATCTATAAAACAAGTGGCATTTTCCAGAGACTTCATTTCCCTGTCAAAATTCTGTGCATCTTAGATTTTGGGAAGAAGATTAAAAGAATCACTGACTTCCCGCCGCCCTCTTTCTCGCTCTCTTTTTTTTTTTTTTTTTAATGCTAAGAAGCCTCTACTGATTCTGCAAATCGCGCAGCTGAAGGACAAACAGAGACGCAGAAAGAGGCTGTGGCGGGGAAGAAGTTTGCACGCTGCTCCAGATTGAATCAGAATACACCGAGGAGAAGCACAAGCTTTCTTTTTCCCCCCTTTTTTCCTCCCCCAAACCAAATAAGCAAACAAGCCTGTGAATTCATGATCGCTTGTGAAAAAGGAAAAACAGAGAGAAGAACAAAAAACAACAACCAGCAACATTTCACACTGAAATAGCAGATCTCAGTTATTTTTAGAGAAAATATTACTAATGCTCCCATTTATATTCTGATCCGATGGAAAATGAAAATATGGAGGGGATCTCTGGATGTCTTTATGTGACCTAAATACTGAGTGACATCAACACTGAGTGGAGGTACCCGCACTGGGCAAGTAAAGGCAACACAGACCCGGCAGCGGCCGGGTGCTCCTGTGCCAGGGCAAACGGGTGCTGTGGGAGGCAGCAGAGCCTCCTCCGGGGCAGACCCTCAGCAGTGCTCAGGGGCTGGGCACATTCACAGCATCAGGGACACGTCTCGTGGCACGGGAGATGCCACATCTTGGACCTCCCGGGGCAAAAATAACAAGCTCACAGGCCGACGGACAGGAATAATCCGTGCTGGGCACCTGGCGACATGCTGGCTCCTGCTTTTTGGAAACATCTTGCAATGAAGAAAGGATTGGGTGCACTTGGAGGGAAGGGGGCCGACCACACGTGCGGCTGCCAGGGAGGTTGACACCGGCTCCTCACTGCAGACCATCCCACCAGGGACAGCAGGGGACAAGCCAGCCCCATCCTCCAACCCCCTGGCCAGCCCCATCCTCCAGTGCTCACTCGAGCCTGGAGAAAACCTGCTTGCTGCTTGCAGGCAAATGTAGCATGCTAATACAGTGCTGGCAAGGCCAGGCACACTGCAAAGAATTATTTTCTTCATGTTAAAAACATTCCAATGGGCTGGAACAAACAAAATTAATTTAATAACTCCACATTCATCTCTCCCATAATTTGATTTCTATGTTGTATTTGGCTACGGACCCTCCACGAGGCTTTCCTAACTCAAGCCTGATAAAGCCTAATCCAAAAGCTCCTGGCAGCTCTGTTGCAGAGGACTGAAAAGAATAAAAAGGGGCCTGTTGCTCAGCAAAAATTAACCACTGGCATTAAGATACACCTATCACTCCAGAAAGGGCATATAAGAAGATGTGAGAGGGGTTTTTTTTAGCAGCCTAGAGAGAAATGCAAAATCAGGCAAACTTTCTGGTATTTATCATGCTTTTTTGCATATGCTACCTGCAGTTACAAAAAGAGCTATTTAGGGAAGGTTTGAGAGAGCTCAAGAGCTGTATATCAGGTTATTTCTTGTATATCTTCCTCCTGTAGCACAGGTGCCTCATATGATGAATCTAGTGGTACGGGGCTCAGAGGGATCTATAAAATCCTCTAAAAATGTTTTAAGCTAGTTCTTCTGTGCATAAAAATGTCACTACTTTAAAGGCAGTTATTTCTAGCTGTGCTGTGCCCTCTTTTGGAAAATCCCACTCCCTCCCTCCTGCTTCATGTCTCAGCGGTACAAAGCCGCTGTTCCTACACATGTGGCACCGAGGGATGTGTATCGTGTGCTGGGGCTCCGACGTGTCCCTGCATGAGGAAGCAAGTTGTAAGCGAAGTCCCAAATCCCTCACACCGAGACAGACTTCTGGGGCAATGAATATGCGGAGGGAGAAAACATATCCCAATCACGATGTGGTTTTCTTGCTGTTTTAAATAGCATCTCGTGAAGCTGCTCAAAGATCTGTGTTGAAGGAGTTTTATAGTGAATAGTGAGGTAAGAGCGGGTTGGAGGGAGGTGGGAGCCCTGCACCGACCTCATGCAGCTCCACAGCCCCGAGAGACCTGCTGGCCCACGGGACGAAGGCTCATCACTGGCAAGGGAATGAACAAATATGCTTTCAAATACAAGCATATATATACAAGCATATTTATTCCTTCTCATTATTAGACCCCCAGAATGAAATAAGCCATTGCATGGGTCATACTACAAGGAGAAAACTCACGCCTACTTTAAGCCCCATGCCAACAGTGTCATGGTAAGGGAAGCAATAAAAGGGCCAGATTCAGCTGTCTAACATTGGCCTAACTCAGTGGAAATGCCCAGGAATGGAATGAACACCATAAAAAGCAACGCCTCCCTTTTGGCTGCCTGATTCAATCCTTGAGCTCAGCGCGGGCTGCGGTCCCCAAGGATAACAACTAGACTACGAGGATCATAAACACCGGCTTTAACACGCACGAGTGCTACAAGGCATGTTACAACACGCGGCCCCGGATCATACACAGGGACAACACCGGCTTTAACACGCGTGAGTCTTACAGGGCACGTTACAACACGCGGCCCCTCTCCTTCCCCAGACGCCTGCAGGTCTCCACGACGCTTTCGCTCACGCTGTTAGTTCCTCACCACGCTTATAAGCGACATTATTAATATATAGGGATAATTGCTCTAAAGAGAAGTACGCGTTTTTTGCCTTTACCTTTGCCTGCACTTTGCTAGAAGGCATTTGCAGGCGACACACCGTACACGCAAATATTTGTGTTGATCTGCTTCAATCCACAGGCAGAATGTAGCTAGGAGACAACCTATTCATCTTCCCAGCTCTTACCTTTCGCTAGGCTGCAAACGCACCCAGTTGCTTCTTAGGGCGAGAGGGACTTGCACAGAGCCCATACGTGTTTTATGAGCCCCACAAAATGCCCCTCTGAGCCAACTTGCTCTGAGAGAGCTTCTGCTGGAGGCCTTTGGGGAACTGGAGATTTTGCCCCTCTGCTGCTGCCCGTTCCCTGAGGGGAAGAGACAACTCGTGTTGGGAGGACTCCTGATTGCCGCCTCTCCGGGTATCTTTGTAGCTTGGGAGTTTCCACGGCATCGCAGCAGCAGACCCTGCTTTATTCAAAGGCAGTAACTGTGTGTTTTACTTTGCTGCGTCCCAATTGGATCCCCAATATTTCCATAAGTAGCGCTGCTGCAGTGCTGGCCCAAATTGGCAGGAGAAAGCGGGATTTCCTCGGGAAGGATGCGCCTTTGCAGCAGATGGCCCTTTCTGATGTCCCGATGAGCGATGCTGGCACGAGGCGCTGCGGGGGTGTGCGGTCCTGAGGGCAAGGGGCTGTATCTGCTGCCTGTCTGCAGGATGCTGGGCTCAAAGGGAAAAGCAGATTCCCTGTCCCAGCTTCCAGAGGCTTTTTCCAAAGGGCTGGAGCTGCTGAAGGTAGTTGTGATCCAGTGTACAGTTCTGACAGCAAATAAAACCAGCCCCTGCATGGGCTAGATCATCAGGTCCTCCCCTATGAGCACTCGGTAGCACCAGTAGCAGCTATGAACCCACCCCACACCAAAACTTTCGCACTGAATTCCCCCTTTTCTTGCTTTGAGCCCTTCATAATCTCCAAACAAGCAGAATCAGTTACTTGGTGCTTATTATTGAACCTGCAGGCAAGACATCCATGACATTGGGGCAGACAGATTCGCATCACTCCCGGCATAACCAGGAAGAAACAGGAGTGTGGGTGAGTTCGGAAAGCTCACTGCTCATAGCTGCTACCAACAAAGATGCGAGGCTTAGGTCAGGTGTCTACTGCACCTCTTTGTGGCCAATTACCTTTCAAAATGGGTCATTTTTTTTTCCTTTGGCCTTAATGCTTCATCTTCCACCTGGCTTTTTTTCCATCCCCTCCTGTTTCTGCATCCCACGCTCTGGGAGAACCACGCGCCCAAGGGCCAAGGGCTACAGAGCAAGACCCTGATCCAGCACTGTCCATGGAGGGGAAACGGATGTGGGAGAGCTACATAGCAAAATGAAATCAGAAAGGAAAGTAAGAGCCGAGTCACCAAGGGAAACGGAAAAGAAGTTTTTAAGCTATGAAGAAATTAACCTGCAAAACAGATTCTTCCCATGGACAGGAAAAAAATCAATGTAATGGAAAACATATGGTAAATTAACTAAAAAAGGTCCTTGCATATTTGCTGTTTCCCCTAACTAAAGATACTTAAAGAAAATAAGTAGCATCATTTTGTTTTCGCAATTCCAAGTTAAGATGCCAATAACTCACAATTCTAACTTTGCAGTTACAATTTTGTTGCTTTCGTTAGGACATTATACTTACTGCCATACAATATTTTGTGGTCGTTTAGGTTAGAGGAAAATATATAAATGACTTTCTTTAGGAGGGAAACTTGTCTGCCTAATGCTCTTTTTGGACCCCCAGAGAGACCTGGAGGGCATGAAGAGGTTGTGAGGCTGATGGGGAGAGAGCTCTCATAAAACATGGGCATTTAGAAAGCAAAAACAAATTACTGGGAGTAATAACAGAGGCTATAAATGAGATGAATAACTTGTTTTCATTCAGAAATATTACTGGTAAAGCACTAGGCTATCTGCCTCAAAATAATGGCATCAGTGCACTGCACTGTGTTTACTCTCCGGAAGAATTCAGGTTGGAGATGCGCTCCAACAAAAGGTGGTGATACCATGAAGAGAAGGCAGGACCTTCACAGGAGGCCATAGCTTCATTTTTGATATCACTCTGCATCGTTTTAATGACATTAAGTTACAATGACTTCGCACCTAGCCAGTAGCGCGAAGGAAAATGTTTACCTGCAGACAACTAGGGAGATGTCCCAGCTGCTGATTTAGAGTCCAAAGCTAAGTGAGTTCAACCAGAGTGAATTTATGACTGCTCATTATTTAACTTAGTCTGGGATCATAATTAAAGACGGTATGGCAAGGAGAATTCCCACTGATGGCAAACAGCATCTTCTGAGACTCCAGCGAAGAGTAATCAGACACCTTTGGGGAAGCAATCAGGCATCTGTGAAAGAAAACTCTGATGTCAAGAGCCCCTCACACGGGATGCTTGTTTAAGTGTTGTGTGGCTTGCAGCACATTTAATGAGCCAGAAAGGTTAAAGCCCTTTTCCTTTTTTTCCTCCCTCAGAGTTAAAAATCATAAAGACAAACAGTATTTGATGATCCTAACAAGGAGCAAAATCAGATGGGCAGACATTTGTTGTACTCAGGATGCATCTCCAAACACATAAATGAAACACCTTTTCCTCCTCAGCTTCCTCGCCTGTACTTTTGCTGCAGCAGGTAATGGTTGGTAGCCACATGTCTGCTTGATGGGACAACATGTGAAAGCCATAAAGAACACACTGAATTGCAGAGTTAGGTCCTTGGACTGTGTAGTCTTTTAGGTAAGAATTCTCTTTACTTGTCCCCTAAGAGCAATGTGCATGATGAAGATAATAAAGAATTAGCAATCATTTTGGCATATCTGCTTGGAAGCAGCCTACAAAAAGCCAGAGTACAATATGGGATGTGACAGAGCAGTGCACTCCTGAGCCAGAGAGGACGGGCAACGTAAAAGGGGAGGCAGCTTTAACAGAGAAGGGCATGTGCAAAAAATCAAATGCTGCCACTGTTTATTATTTACAGTATCTGGTGAATACTTCATATATTCCCTGTTTAATTATAAGTCTGCACAGAGAATCTCTAACTTTGAGAAACTTTAGATAAATCAGTACTGTATCCACGGTGAATCTTTCTGTTAAATTCAACAGACTCGATACCCTGCATGACCTAACAGCATGATCCATTGCATATCTTGAATGTGCAGCAAATTTCCTCCTCTGAAAAAGCATTGCTGCCTGATGGGTCATAATCAATCCACTAATTGCTACTATTCTGTATCTGAATATTATGCATTGTGAATGGTATATTTTAAAAACAAGATACTTAAATATGATCTGTATGGTGTCTTGAAACAGTTTCAGGGTCAACTTAAGAATTAAGCTCAGCTCACAGGCTCTGATTCAGCAAAGGTCTTATGTGTATGATTTCATTTCAGGCTTACAAGCAGTCCCCAAGAGAAATGTTTTTATATCAGATTTTGCCACCAAAAGGAAGGAATGAGATAATGGAACCAAAGAAAACCTTCTTGTTAAATACTAACACAAAAGAAATACTGGAGTTTTTACTTCCCATCTGGAGTAAAAAGTTAGCCCTCCACATTGCTTCAAGTTAAATATTTTCACCATCTTGTATTCTCATTATTGCAAACTATCTTTAAAAATAGCTCCCCTTTAAAAAAAAAAAAAGGGAAAACAAAAAAAAAGGGAAAAAATAAATAAAAAAAAAGAAAGGAGTGTAATTACAAAACAAAACACAGGTAACATTCATCCTGGCTAACAGACTGGATCCAAATTCACTGACAGTTTTGGTTGACCTAAAATAGCCTTTCCCAGAAGACATTTTCTTCACCAAATGCTACCATTTATGGCGCTTTGCTAAGGAAAAAATCAGAGGATTTGCATGAAGTGAAAAATAGCTTTCCTGCAATGTATCTGCTGTGTATGCTAGCTGGTTTCAGTTCTGTGACCCCAGATAGCTTTTGATATCTAGGAGAAAAGGCATTGCTGTTCCGCGCCAAACTGCTCAGGATACCGAGTTTGTCAATGAACAACTGCACTGCTTCATACAGATCTGAAACTCGCTGCTCACCGGGGAATTCTGAAAATTATTCTGAACATTATGCAAATTGTTCTGGGCACATTTTCCTCCAAAACAAGAAAGGCTTGCATAACGAATGCTACACTGTTTTCCAGATTAGCAGTACTGCCCACAGACTTAATAGAGTGTGACAGAAGAAACAAATTGCAAAAATTCACACCGACAAACAAATCCAAACTTCCCCTCCAGAGCTGAAGACCATCACAAACCATACCACCTTGCAGCAAGCAAAAGACACATTTTCTTGACCTTGCCTTTTCCTACAACACACACATCTAAGCACAGGGAGGGCTTGCAGGAGCCAACACGTGACAGACATTGGTCACACTGCCTAATGCAATGTGGAGAGCATTGAGATGCAACTACGAGGTGTGCAGAGGAATCTGCACAGAATAAATTTGCTATGCTAACACTATATTCTTGCATTTGTATGCTAGACTGTCTGGCTGAGAAGTGCTCTGTGCACTCAGCTTCTCAGTACTTTTGCATGAATGACACTATATAAAGAGGTACTGTATTTACTAGCTGAATAAACAATAGGTTTTGCTTTCACTCAAGTATTATGACTTCAACTTGCTTTATTTATATGTCAGTAGTTCAGAATGTGCAGTGGACCAGGCACATCATCACTGTTCACCTTTGTCAAAGAAGAGGCCAGAAACATCCGCGTTGTTACATCTCTGGAACAGCTATAACTCATCCCCGTAACCTTTGGAGGATAAGCTACAATCCATTTTGTTAGCAACACTGCAGCAACCTATTTATTTTTAAGTTCGTAAAGAAATAAGGCACCTATTTTCACTGTTCCCTGGTGCGTACAGAACGTGAAAAGTTGACGGAGCCGGTAAAAAGGACTGGCTGCCCCACCAGCTTTTACCTCCTTCAGCAACAAGCTCGAGGGAACAAAAAAAAACATTGACAAGCATCATCCCGAGTCATGTCCGATCACGGGGGGATCATGTCCCCCAACTTGAGGGGCCTCTGTTGAGCATGTTGTAAGCCCAAATTTCCAGGTAGAAACAGTATGGAGCGTTATGGGTCCTGGACGAACCACACGGATTGGGAAAGGACCCACGTCTCAGGCCTCAATCACGTCAGGTGTTAAGTAGCCCAGATATATAAGCATGGACTGATGTTTACACAACTCCCTTGCTCCTGTGCACTTGTTCTAAGTGGACCATGTGCACTTGGTTGAATCTCGGCTTGAGGAGTCCTTAAAAGTCGGCAAAGGGGAATCTTTCCAGATACTTCGAGGGCCCCATTAGTATCAACACTTCTCACTGCAAGACTGTCCCATTAACTTCTGACCTGAGCGTTTGCAACACTCAGTTTGTAACTGTAGGCATCAGCTATTTACTAGGAGTGTGAAAATCACCTAAAGAATTTTAAAATCTTAAAAACCATCCAGTGACGCGAGGGATATTCAGAAATGTGGCCAAAGCGGTAAAGTCTTCTCAACTATTACACTGCATGTACCAGAGGTACCTCAGCTGCACTCAAAATAAAAACTAGTCAGTTTTGTCACTTTTAGCATAATGTAACCTATTAACTTTCATGACTGCTCTGGGTAAGCAATGCATACACAGGATATACCTGAAAAAATAAATACTGACACATGTTGCTGTTAAAATACTGATTGAAAACTGCAGACCAGAGCATCAGAGCGTGATGGGGTCTCTTCATTCCTAAGATCTCGTTCTCGCTTCTGATACAAATTCTGTATCCCAAGGCTGCCTTTAATGAACATGAGGTTTATGTGCATGTATATTATATATATAAAAGTAAGCACACACAGAATAATGAGCCCTGAGAAATACACTCTTCCTTACTCTCTCAGGAAGGTGAGGCTGCTGAACACAGCTATTTTCATGATTCACATCCTCTAAAAACGGCACTTGCTGTGCCTGGCCAGGTGAAAATGCCAGGTACACAAGGGCAGCTTGTAAATCCACTTAGTTGATTCCTTCTGGCAAACTGTCCCTTCTCCTACACCTCCATCTAGGACTGGTTAAGCACCAAGTATTTCTTGATCCTTAAATCTGGAAAGAGCTATAAACAAAATTTAATAAAATCAAGGAAAACAAAGGCAGTAAATGCTATTTATTTCTAGTCGTCTTTTATCCTGTACACATTTGTCTCAGAATTTTTGATGTGTACCTGTACCCAGGGAGTGTGTGCCAGTGCAGCTACTGCCACCTCCTTCCCAGGCCTCCTCCATGTAGCTTGTGAGCCAGCTCCTGACAGAAGCACCAGCTGTTCCACAAAAACGCTCGTGAAACACTTCAGCGAGACATTATGAAATACCCTGTCTATGTGGAACAGTTTTTTCCCCAATCACTGGTGCCAATAGGTTGATATATATGTTGAATGAAGAGGTCAGCGGTTCTTCAAAAGCCTTGTTGCTTCATAAACAAAAACCAGAACCACATCTGGATACCCCATCCCCATTCAAACACCTAGTGAATCAACACTAAGCCCTTATTCAAGATTCGCACAGGGCCTAAATTTTACTTCTGTCTCTTTTTCCTTAACATTTTTGGGGTTTTGTGCCTCTCTCAGGACCTAAGGCCAGCAGGATAATCACGGACACAGGCTGGATTGAACCAAACTCATTCTAGGTCTTCATCTCCATCGTATCCTGTGACAGTCAGTCTCGCAGGTAACTGCACCCACACCTGGGATTAGTTAATTTACTGTGACACACAAACAAGGAATACTGACATACATTGTGTTATTCCATTGGTACCTCACAGCTCTAGTTAACACGACATAATGAGCAAGTAGCAAACAAATGAGCAAAGCAAGTAGCAAAGCAAGTGAGCAAAACAAATGTCATATTATTCAAGTGCAAAATTCATGATCTTAACTCACCTTTGGAAGCTTCTGTTCCCAGTGGGTTTTCCAACATGTCTGTCATATCTTGGCTCCAAGCATCCTTCACAGCGGATTTCGACACCTTCCTGTTGTTCAGGCTTTGCTGTGGTCGGAAGTTATTCCTCAAATACTCCACAGACTTGACATGGTCTTGCTGTTCAGTGGTAAATATGGAATAGAAGGCCTCCAGCTGATCATGTCGGGGAAGAGAAAGAACGTTAATTAGAAAAAAACAATGTGGCCAAATCCGGGTGGCTGATAAGAATATAAAATGGCAGGAAATATTGATGCCAAGGCTGATAAACGCATCGGGAAGTCGGGCTGCCCACTGAAATCACTGCCAACCCTCTTATCTCGGCACCGTGTTTATCCTGCCACACAGCAGAGAAGGCCGTTGAGCAACCCGCGCAAGCCGGTCCCGGGCAAGGAAACTGCCCTTGTCTGGAAGGATTTTGCATGTGGCACAGCCCCACCAAACCCCCTCTCTGCTGGCACCGTTTTGTGGCGCGGCATCGTGCCAAGAGCAGCTTCCCAGCCCTTCCAGCCCACAAGTGTTCTCCAGGAGCAGACACTGCTGCGTCTCTGACTCCCTTACGGGCACCTCGCGGCCGGGCTAGGCCTCACGGATTGACCTGGCAGAGCTTGCGCAGGAAGGGCAACGCAGTTGCCCCAGCTTTACAGGATGGGCACCCAAACCTGCATCCTGACATGAGCAGGTCGCCAACAATGCGGAGCCACCTCAGGACTCCCAGGTCCAAGGGCCCTGACCTCCTCCCAGCCACCGCTCTCTCTGCTACAGAGGAGGAAAAGAATAACACAAAATAAATGCATTTAGGTAGACAGCATAAAGTCCTCTGGGAAAGGAAGCTGGTGTTTCCTCCGTTGGATGCAGCTCTGAGCTATTTTTAATAAAACGTATTAACCTGTACAAAAGAACTGTAATTGGAAAACTCCCCTGTTACTTACATATTTCTTATTATTCTTAAAGAAACTAAACTAAGGTGGCATTATTTTCAGCTAATACTGTTCTCACAACTACCAAGGCTAGCATCGCATTTACTAAATGCTCGTTATCACATGGGTCAAGGACCAAAATTAGTTGTGTTGCTGTTAGAAAGTTCTGAGCAAGACTGTAGAGGAGGAACCAGCCCTGGTCTTGTTTACCTCAGCAGTAATTACTCCCATCCCCAGCACGGATTTCAGGGCGTTCAGGATCTGTCCCAAGACTTTAAAAAGGGAGTGGAGTTGCACTCATAGCTTAATGACAGGCCACAGTTTGAAGGCTGCACATTTTTCATTAAGTGTATCTGCTCTGAAAGCTACAGAGGCGAGTGACAGAGTCCTGAAACTGGGATAAATTAGACTGCTGGCCACGCTGTAGCCTCAACTGATCGCACTGATAAAAATAATCAAAGGAAAGGGTAACAGACCAGCTAAGTGTCCTTCACTGAACCAAGAGGCACTCACTACCACTACTTAATTTCCCTCCAAATGAGTAAACTGAAACACCCCTTCTGCTGCTGTTGCCTGCTTGCCCGCTTTGCTGGGATTGCCGATGTGAGGTGTTCACCTAAAATCCAGCAAACTTCCCTGACCTGCAGGACAGAAGGGACTCTGTTTTTACACATTTTCATTTCAACATTAACCCCAACTGGGGTGAGGAGCTGCTGGGCCAGTTAGTGGAGACAGGTATGGGGATGATGTGCCTGGGAGCCGCTTGCAGCTATGGGGAGGCAGCAAAGGGATGGACTGCACAGCTCAGATCTCTTCTACTTTTCCTTAAGCAGTCAGATGCTTCAGCTAACCCCTATGTTCTTCTTTACTCTCCCATGAAGGCACAGGTCCAAACTCTGCAAGGATCTACCTAGCGTTTCACCTCATGCCCTGGGAGTAGTTTTGATGAAGACAGATGACAAGGCTTAAAGTTACTCTGCACATGCTCTAGAACTGGGGTAGCAACTGCTCCTCTGCAGTCAGGTGTCTAGGCTTGTATTTTGATGATGTTAATTGAATTTTTAAAGCTTCAGAGAGAACTTTTAAAATATTTTCTTCTGCCATGCTACCTTGGGGAGGTGTAATTGTATTTTAACTACTGCCACTTCAAATATGATTTTTAGCCTTCCTCTTTTTATGTGTTGAAGTGTGTATAAATCATTTCAATTTCATTTTTATTATAAAAATATTATCTACCACAAATGAGAAATTAATTGATCTATAGCTGCCAGGAAAAAAAATTCGAGAGCTACGTTCAAGGAGCTACATTCATGCTCCTTAAGGAGTATGAGAGCTCCTGTTCAGAGGAAGAAGTGAAAAGCTGTTAAAACACTATTGTAGATACAGAAAAACCTGATCTAAAACTCCGAGTCATGTAATTACAAACTATTAAAGCCTGATGTGCACAGTTTTCTAAGGGCTGGTACATAAATGGCAATTAAAAATAATGCAACTGTTACAAGCACAATGAGATACTCCGAGGTATGCATTACAGGAGATAATGCCATGCTTAGGGTCACTGAATGCACTTAGCTTTACAATGTATCTGCAGGGTGACACGGCTTGTCCTGTTTTGTTGTCTAATTATCGGATGAGATGACAATGATGGAGTGCTGAAAATCAAACGGAGAAGCCTCCACAAATGGACCACTTCAGCACTGTCCCTTTTACAGCAAGGTATTTTGCACAAAAGCAAGGATTTAATTGGAACAGTAACAAAGCTCAAATAATATCACTTTCCTCCTCTGGGATTACAGACTGCTTCACAGGGTTTGTGATAAAGAAGGTTAAACTATGGCAATGGATTATGCTGCACCGTTTCTGTTACAAGAACAAATAATAATCATTGCAGTGGCAGGGTGGCAGTCTCTTAAAATACACTCATCTCGAGCTGCCAAGGGGAAGAATACTATTATTTATTCCACATTTGTCGCAGTATCAGTGAATGGCTGTCTGCACACTGAATTCCCAGCCCTTCTACCACACATGCCTGCATAGAGCAGCCCAACTCCAAATTTTCAAGGCTTAACTTGGCACTGTGACTGCTGTGCAGCACAGGAAAGAAGCTATGCTGGAATAAAGTACCTTCATAGCATTATAGGGATCTATAGCTGCTACTTACCAGTTTATTGGCGTACATTAAAAATGAAAACTTGTTTTTTCTTTCCTTTTTTTTTTCTTTTTTGAAAGGGATGTCCCAACCCACCTGGCACGTCTACAGCATATAAAACTGAATGTGGGTCAGGCCTCAGAGCAACCCAGTGATAATAAACTACTTAACAGTACACTTATTGATTTGCGAACAGTGAAAAGCCTGAAGGGATTGCAATATACTGTAGGCAAGGGCAGAATTCAAAATGATCCGGACAATCGGAGAAACAGCCTGGAAAACACAAAGGGTCCGATTCACCCGGGACATGTGCACAGTCTCCTGCTTAGGCCAGCGCTGTCGCCTGCAGGAAGACGCGGCGTGAAGCAGCCGTGCTGGACATGGTGCTGTGGAAACGCAGCGAGGGAAGGGGCTCTTGCTGGCCACGCAGGGACCAGGGGTGGCCACATCATGCTTTTGTGAAAAAGCCAAAAAAATGCACTCATCTGCAAGTGTGCAAAGAGAAGGGATTGGAGCAAGAGCAACGTGATCTCCTTGCACCCTTTCAAAACCTCTGAGGAGCAGCAGCAGCTTCTGCGCAAGGTGCTTGAGTTGGTTGGGTGTGTGGGTGGCCCTGGGGGACACCTCTTGGAAGCCCTTTCCAGCCTCTGGTGGCCCAGCAACAGCGCAGGAGCACCGCAGCCATCAGATGTGTGAAGTATTTTGCAGTATTTCCTAAGCAGAACCTGTTTTCACCAACTCAGTGCCACTTGCCATTGTAGGCAGGAACTGACTTTTTATTCATACATGAATTCATCCTTTGTGGTGCTGATCCTCACAGTGGTAGTAGGTACTACTTTAATAAAGCTAACAGCTAAAAAAAAATCACTGATTATTTGATGTCTTTTCTCTGCCTCCAACAGCATCCAGTGAACTGTTTGCTTAAACTTTACAGAATTAGTCTATTTTAAGAGTTTGCTTTTGATGTCCCAAGCCAAGCCAATAAAAGGAAAGACTAGCATCAGTGGGACAACTTTCTAAAGACGACAACCTTAAAGCATCAAAGATGCACTGAGCTGGTAAACATCTGACTACATCTATCCATTACTTTACTGTGAGCATTCTTCTCTAGACAAATCCCAGACATGGTCTCTATTTGCATTAAAAGCTGTTACGTGCTAATTTTAAAGATTTGTGTACCAGCTCTCTAAGCACATAATGGCAGCTTTGCTGTGCTACAAAAACAGTTAAGCATGGAGAATTAATGGAAACACGTCTTTTCTAATGTAATTAGTTCAAATTACTAAATCTGAGCAGAACTGAAATCACTTACTTCACTTTCAAAAGAAAGTTTCAATTAAAAAGAATAAAAAGGAACTCCATGCAAATATTTAGACCACAGCTTAATTTAATCTCAACACAAACAATACCAAATAAATCACGGAAAGGAAACGGGGTTTCATGTTGTACCGTCTTCTCAAGACTGATGGCTCACATTCAGAAACAGCATTACTTTAGAAAAAAAAAAAAATCACCAACGCTTCCTTTTTTGTCAACAGAAACTTCTTTTCCCTCCCAATATCAGGATGTCATTTTTGGAGAAAGTTGCTTTAAGAGGGCAAACCAGGAGCTGAACTCTACTTAAAAAAACAAACAAACAAACAAACAAACAAACAAAAACAAACAAAAAAAACCCCCGCACCTGACGATAAGAGATAGGAACGGGCTTCCGAAACACGATCCACTCGACGATCTCGCTGCAGGGAGGGGTGGTGAGGGAGCCCGCGTAGCGGTAGTAGCTCCCCAGGGACGTCGGCAGAAGGTCTCTCAGCACGAAGGGATCCAGGAAGGTCTCCTTCTCTGCAGAAAGATTGACAAGCAAAATTACACTTTTTTTCTAACGTGTCTTTGAAACAGACATCACATTGATAGGCAGCCTAACAACGTGTAATGGCAACAACATATTTTATCATATACATATATATATATATATATATAAGGGAATAGGAAGACACCCTATGAGGAAGGCTCTGTTTGAGGTGCTATGCTCATCATTAAAAGAGCAGCCAGAACGCTAGTCAACGCTGTACCCAGTGTGTAGGTTCCTCCTGAGAAGGCAAACGGGTGCCAAGTGCCCTTGTTATCCCACCGCTTGGTATCAGCATGGAAATAACATCACTTAGAGCCGTTCCAGCACTCAGGAGATGGTTCCTCAGCGTTCCCTGAGCTCCTGCAGGATGGAGCCAGGTGCTGCCTGGTGTCCCTGACCACGAGTGCCCTTGGTAAAACCCGCTGCCTCTTCTCTGCAGTCCAAGAGGCACCAAGAAGGTGGTGCTTGATGGGGTCCAACGTTCTGGGGAAAAACTCAGCTCTTCTTGGCCAATGCAAAGCTGAGCACTGGCAGTATTTAGCTTCAAGTAGCAGTGAAAAGATGGCAATATTTAACTCTGTGAAGGTAAATAAATAAGCAAAAGGAGGGAAGTGCCACAGGCAAGACAATCTCCCGGCCATCCCCAAGCATTTATCCTCTGCAATTTACGGTGGCTCCTGTGCCAAGGTGCTCCCTGCCCGAGGGCGGGCTGACCAGCGAGGCTCTCCTGCCCATCTCCATTCCTCCTGTCCTACATTCTGGGTGCCTCATGCAAAATTTAGGGCAGCAGGAAGCAAAGCGCTCATAGGCTCCCTTTTTCCAAAACATGAATAATCTACTAAAGCCGCAGTCTGTCCTATAATGGAAGACTGGAAACTCGCCATTAACGATTTCTTTCTGCCTAATGTATGAAGGTATCAGTCACTTTTCCACCTGCAATCAGGAAAGAAACCAAAAATAAAACATTTTTTTTCTTTTAATAATTTGTGTTTGGTAAAAACTCTGGGGTTATACGTGAAATGATAAAATAGACATGATTGGCCAAAGTTCAAAGAGATTGTAATCAAGAAGTCATAATCAAGCAAAAGGTCGTATTTAATTTGATTTCCTGTTTAAAATCAATTGGCTTATTTTTATACAGGAAAAACGGTTAGAAAAACTGAAAACTCAGTTATGGGGCTTGATTTTAAAAGTCAGCACATATGTTCTTCACATATATATTCTTCACAACAAAATGATCTAACTTTTCTACATAAGAAACTTTCTCTTTATATGTGGAAATCAGGAGCACAATATATTGTCTGAAAAGGCATTTGAACATGCAAACATACGTGTTTTCATTAACAGCCAATGACTATAAATGGAATTGATGGGAAACATGCACATTTTAAAAAGAGCGTTCTCTTTATATCCAGGCTAATTGGGAAATTTAAAAAATACTGCTTTAGTTTAATTAACAATTAAACTATTTTTAACTACTATAACCTTTTACTTAGAACTACGAAAACACTTAAGATGCTGGACAAAACCATTCCATTAAAAACTTGGAGTGTCCCTTTATCAAAGGATGACAGGAGAGCAGAGCTCATTTTATACTTTCAAGGATTTCTGTGCCATATGCTGACAATATTATATTTTAATAATTAATTGTTCATCAAAGGAAAAGATGAAGAACAGGGATGCTAAATTCAAAGTTATTCAAATTGCAAAAATGAATAATGCATGACTTTTATATTAAATACACACTGTATTAAGTAGTCTACATTTCATCCAACTCTGCCTTTCATTTTTAAACATTTTGAACTACAATATGAATAATCAACCAAGGGAAGCTTATTTAGACAGAGAAATACCTTATCTGAATGCAAACTGGAAGTATCCAACTATGATTGAATTTTGGTTATCAATTAGGGAGGTTTTTTTCCTAAGCACTTGGAAAGAAACAGCCAGCTTCGAAAGAGGAATATTTCTTGAGGAAAAAGTAGCTTTGCTACCACATAGTTTAAGTAGGGCAGGGTGTACCCTATCTAATTTTTCATGGCCACAAGCAATGCTGTAAGTTTTCATTAATGAATTTCAAAGATTAAAACAAAAAAAAACATATAATTGGATTAAAATGACTATTACAATAGATGATAATCAATTGATTATGCTTTAATAAGCTAATACTTCTGAAAACACTTATTTCATTTGTATCATTTCCACCTTAGATGCATAGTGCAGCCTCAGAAACCAAGGTGTCAAGCAGGTCTTCAGGGAAACTTAGATATTCAGAAGTCTACTCCCATACCTGTCAGGATTATACAGCAACAGTGAATGCAATGAGGTTGTGCTCCTGAGAGCCTGAGCTGCCTCTGAAAAAGGGACTTTAAAGTCACGTAGTTACTTTCAAAATTCTAATCTTAAATCAAAACAGATTATTCTTGGTAAATCCGTAAGAACCCATTTGCAAGCTAGGTGACAGCATATTCACTGAATATGCTAGACATATAAATCTTTACACATATACCTATGTATATACAGATACGTGACCCTTATTATAAGGAAAAGAACAAGGTTGGCAACCTTCCCTCCTGGCTTCCACGTCTGGCTCCCATTTCTCCTTCTCATGTTCGGCACCGGCCTGGGCTGTGTCCAGGAACAGCCTGAGCAGGGTGAAGAGCAGGAGAAACGGCCTGGCCAACGCCGGCGGCTACGCAATCCGCCGTGTCGGGAGAATTAAAACCAATATCAAGACACTGCTTTGTGCAGACAACAGGCAGGTTAAAAAAAAGAAGAAAAAAAGCCACAAATGCAGCAGGGAAAACGTGGGCACTGCAGGTATCTGCCAACGGCCTCCTGGCAAAGCAAAGAGGCACCTGAAATGCCCACTGAAAGGCCCCACCAAGGCAGCACCAGCAGGCTGGTTTTACAGAGTAAACGTCGTGTCGTGTTTAAAGCACCAAGGCCTGTAAAAAAGTTCGCTCTGATATTCCCACACAAAAATTAATGAGGAGCATTGATTCCTTGTTGACAATTAAGACAACGAATGTGACATTTAAACTGCGACTGTTCTACAGCATAAAAGGACAATATGGTATTTTTGATTCTTGTATTCACAAAAAAGAGAATTAATGTAGCCAGCTGGTAACAAATTTGACCTTCTGATGCAACATTCATGTCCACCGCTTGATCTTCTATAACAGTAATGGGAAAGGTCATTGGGGAAACTAGAAGAAAAATACACAAGCAAGCAGCATGTTCTAGTTTCATGTTTATCTGTAAGCCAATAGGAAAACTTGCATTTCATTCTCTATTTTTAGACTAATACTGTAGGAAGCACATATTTCTGCGGCATGTGCAAGCTCCCTTTTGCAAACTGATGTGTAGCAACAGAACATAAAAATGTAGGACTGAACAACTTTAAGACAGCACTGGATGAACAAGTATCTGTTTCAACAGCTTCCAAAATTCTACTTGTCTCCCAGGCAAAGAAATAATCTTCATTTTTTCAATCTAGTCTCATTAGCTACCTTATAATAATGGTCAGCACATTCCTTGGTTGGGCCAGTAATTCTCCCTCCTTTTTTGCAAGGGTGCATTGGGGCTAAGATGCATTTTTGGTACAAACAACCCAAAGTCAGGGCAATCGTAGTGTGTTTTAAAGAGTTGACCTATGTCACACAGTGTGTCAAGGCATCACCCCAAGATGTGAAGTAGTTGTGCCCAGTAGCTTTCCCAGCAGAGGACAATCCAGTTCTTAAAAACAGGTATTCACAGCTAATCTCCACCAACTACTGCATTTTTTTTATTGCAACCTGATATCAAGAAGTATTGTCATCAGTTGAATGTTCAACTTCAAGCAGATTGATGCTAAAAATAAGTTATGGTAACATGCTGGATAAAGATAGCGCTGTATTTTATCGCAATCACTGTGAGGTAAGAGGGTTCTTGAGATATGTAGGTAAACAGCATCACAACTATCTGTGATCAAAACCCTTCGCAAATCTACCAGAAACTTGGATCACAAGAAAATAACTATATGCCAAGTCCGTTTATATCTCATGAAATGCTTTGGGACTTTCATCATGCTTTTCTGCAAGAAAACAGGAACTTGGCTGCACTGAAAACAGTATCTTAAAATGAGCTTATTTCCAAAATTAACGTATGTGCAATGCCTGATAGGTGGAAGCGCTACCCAGCTACACTTTGAATAACTGAAATCTGCAATACCAATATGAAGAGCTTTGAAAGTCTCCCAAATTTGTTAAACAATGTTACTGCCAATTTTGTTTTCACAATGAGCCAAGTCATTCTAAAGCTTCTGCATTCAAACATTTAAAAACAAACACGCAAAAATAATCAAAAGGACACCATGCTGCACACCCACCGAGCCAGAACTTCCCAGATAAAGCAGCCTGCACACCAGAGAGGAACCCAATTCACTGCAGCGATTTTAAAGATGCAATTACAAATATTATATGTTATTTTAACTAAAAAGATGTTAAAATGAGTACTCGCTGTGTAAATCCTGCATGCAGAGCAGTTTTTGACAGTCCTCTGCATGCAGTGTAATTCAGGTCATTTATTGTGTAATTATTATTCTCACTTTATTTATTTTTTTTAAGACCTTAGCAATGTGAGGAGCTATAAGGACATAGAAAGCACTGCATGGTGGGAAGGAAGGCAATGAGATACTAACATAGCCCTTACGTAGGGAGCCTGCAGTCTAATTTAATCTGAGAAAATCAGCAAGCAGTAAAAAGAACAGGAGGAAAGAGAAAAAAGGCAAATCTCCCAAGTGGAAATAAAAAATCCAGTTGAAAATTTGCATGCCAGGTGTCTCAACCTTAATTTTTCTCCCTCCCTCTTTCGAAATAGTTTAAGAGGAAAAGGTTCAGCTCGGGTGGGAGAGGTAGGGGGAGCTTAACCCCTTTACAAAGAAGTAGAAAAATAACACTGAGCCTTTAATGCTGAAGTAGTGCCAATGCAGTCCCGGGTTGCACACCTCACCACACTCCAAACCCACCAGCACGGCATCCCATCCTTCCTTCGAGGTCTTTGCTCACACTCACAAGCAACCTGAATTTAGTCTTTTCTTAAATTGGGAGTTCTCACCTTTGCAATCATCTTTTGTTAGTTTTTTTGTGTGAGATCTGTTAATCACACGCCAGTTTGCTGGCCTCTACCTAGCCACGACCAGCACCGCTTGCTGCAGAACAGACAGGTGAAGGACCAGAGATTTCCAACACGTCCGTCACTTCTGCTTTTAACCATCGCAGACCCCTGCAGCTATGCACAGAGCTGCCCTATATAAAGGTGTGAACTTATCACCTCTGCTTGCATCCTCCTTTCCCACCTCCCGCCTCCTCCCCTTTGCTCCGCCAACGATCCTGTCCTGGCCCCCTTCATGCTGCTGCTCTCCCTGTGAACACGAGAACAGAGCGGAAAACAAAAGAATATACCCAGATCATCCCTGAGGAAACAGGGGAAAAAAAAAGAAAATGCTCTTCAACATTTTGTTCTTGGTTTAGCACGTCGTGCTTCTCTCCCTTTGATGCTCTTCCTTGATCCAAATTGGGCTTTTGCTTCCTTCAAAGTTTTCCTTTAAAAGACAAGGTCCCATGATGGTACACCTCACCCTCACCCCTTCCCCATCACCTTTCTTCTCTACAGCCCTTCGATATGTGGTGCAGAAAGCAAACAGCTTGTCAGGTGGTGTTATGGTTCGAGCGAAAAACAAAAGAAAAAACCTGTCATGCTGCTAATGGTGTTTTCTTGTTATTATGCCTGCTGGTGTGATAGATCCACAGGGTAACTAACACTGTCTGGATCGCTTCCTTTTTAGTGCTGATTTATTTTAACAGGTTATTCGCTGCCTTTTTGTCTAGGACAACTGTAGGGATGTGCAACATGTTTATCCTCCATCCTCACTGTACTTGGGCACTGTCTCCTTAGCAGCCCTGGACACCCTGGTAGTCTCTACCAATCTGTAGAGCCTCCCCCAGCTCTAGGAAGACCTGCAATCGCTCTCTGCTCCACGTTGAGCTTAAGTTATGGCCCTTTAATAACTCAAAGGCAGAGAAAAAAAAAAAGCAGGACATTTTCCCCACTCCCTTTTTAATGAAGCAAAGGCTCCTCTGCTCCCCTTGCTGCACTCCACGCCAGCAAACAAGCAACAGATGCAAGTGACTCACTTTGTACCTGAGCTTTTGATCTGGCTGTGCTTTGATTTTCCATGCTTGCTTTTGACAAGGAAGGGAATGAGAGTCCCGTTTCTGTGGCATTAAGAGCGGCTTCTCTGCAGTGTAACTTATTTGTGCTTTACTGATAACTTCCTGCTGCTCAGGGGGGATTCCCGGGTGAGAGCTGGACAGTGCAGTAAGTCAGGGCTTGCCTTGCTGCAAAACAGCTGGCTGCAAAACATTTCACATGGGCCTGGGCTGGCGCGGGCTGCTGCTCCTGCCCATGTTTTTTGCCAGCGTGGCAAGCCAGGACTGCGAGGAGCACGTACGCACCCACGTGTGGGCAAGGGAACACACTGCAGGACCCCCAATGCCCTGAAGGACACGTGTTAGAGAAGGTCATTTTAGAGAACTGGCATCAGGGAAGGGCACGGTTATTTTAAGGCCTTTCAGGCAGCCAGTAAGAGCAAGGGAAAACCATCTCTAGGAGGCTTAAATACAAAAGAGTGCTAAAAAGGGCAAGCCAAAGACAGCAGAGGCGGGAAAGAGCAATGTTTCTCTGCAATAGCTCCCTCTTGCTTGGCGTTCCTCAGAGATCTTGCTGAAGAATACAGCGGACAAAAGCTTTTGTAGCCATTTGAATGAAAATCAGCTGTAAAAGGCACAACTTGGTATTTAGGTTCCCACAAGGACACAGCACATACTATTTCCGAGGTCCAGGGAGCCTCCTCTGCGTCTGCAGGGCAGGACGGGCTCATGCAGGTGCTGAGCTCCTCACCGTGCTCGTGGTGGCACCAAAGTGGCGGCAGTAGAGGCCAAACTGCAGCACCACAACACGGTGCCTTTGTGATTCCAGGGTGGCCTCTGGGGTTTGGGACCACTGACGTGTGAGGTGAAGGTACCGCTCGGCAGGAAGACGTGGTGCAAACCTGAGAGAGCGTCCTCGTTGCTCCACAATGTTGGTGGGATGTTTGGCACACCACTGGTTTCCCTTCCAGCCGAGAAAATTTACATGGTTGTTCTTGGAAAATTAAGCTAAACGTGACATTAAGAGTCTAGAAAATTAGTCCTGGAGACAAGGAAATGGAGAGAATTCTGAGTAGCAACTAAGCCTGCATTGATTTTTATGTGCATGTTTCTCTATCATTGTTACTAAGCTGGTGACACTGTGAAGGGCACAATTATTTATGTTCCATCAAATTAGTGAGTAATTCAAATCCCTGACGAAATCTCAAGCAAAAATTGCTTTCCCTGCCACAGAAAGTCTTTCTGACATTTAAATTGTACACTTACCCCTGGAAGGGTATTTAAAAAAATAGAAGAACTTCACAGAAAAAGACAGACTATATAAGAAAAGGGAGAAACCACATCGCTTCTCTTCAGTACCATCCCTATACATGACTAAGAATTAACTACGCAAAGAAACTCTGTGGTTGGATGGAGAGAGACAGAAAGGAGGAGGAAATATCACTTAAATAAGCATGTTGGGATGAGGGACATGCCCGGAGTGGAGCCCAGAGGCTGGTACCTACAAACACGGTCCAATTTCAAAGCAATGTGGCCACCTCAGCATTACGCACTCCTGATTTCTGCACCACAGGCGTGTGCCTCTCTACTAAGTATCTGCAAATAACATGGGCACAGAAATGCCACATACAAAGAAACTTAAGGTTTCTATTTTGCCCTTCTCCATTCTCTTCTCTTAGGCTAGACCCTGGCACAACATACTCCTCTCCCTTCCCTCTCGACCACGCTGTCCAAAAGCCACAAGACTTTTCCACTGTATTTCAGCCAAAAGTCCATGCTCGCTTGGCATCCCTCTCAAATGCAGCCAAACGGCTGTCGGGAAGGGCCTTTTCAGGCAGATTCCTAAAACTGCTCACAAGAGATGCAAGAAAGCTACATGAAGAAAAGAAAGAAGGAAGAAAAACTGGCTGGAATGAAAAACTCATGTCTTCACTATTAGGCTACATCATAACATTTAAAAAAGAGATACAATATTAGAATTTTTCACTGAAGCATTCCATCAATATTTAAACTAAAGAGAAGAACTTCTTTGAACAAGTACTTTGTAGGAGGAAATTCCCTTATTTAACACACCAAAAAAAGCTGTAGAAAAGGGCCTTTAATCAGGCCCTTTGAAACAGGAAGGAAAGCAAGATTTTCCTCTTTTTCTTCCTTAATGTTTTTAAAAGGAAACAAGCTATTGAAATATATCAAGCGATTTCCTTCACTTGAAACACTAGTAGCCTTCAGTGCATTGTGAGCAAAACAAAAATAAACGCCTTTTATCCACCCAGATTTCACTGCGGGGAGGCAGCTCCAAGACGGACTAATCATTGCATGGGCAGGGAATCACAGTCTTGGGATCGTGTCGCATCCTCCCCAAAGAATTATTTGGGGAATGGAATAATCTTCCTAGGCACCGGGGGGATTACACACGAGCAGCTATTTCAGCTGCTGCAGCGAGAAGCTAGAAAGGGAGCAGGAAAAAAAAGGGAGAGCTGGATAAGCAACCATAGACCTTGCAGGGGGTAGAGTGCCTTGAAATAGGAGGCAGGTAGAAAAGAAATGTAAAAGAAATATTTTGATCCAGTTAAACGGCAGCTTGGCTTCAGCGTCAAATTACTCAACCACCGAAAAATCCTTGCAGCCCGTCTCGTCCTCGCTTTATTTTTGCTAGCCTGTTCTGCTACCCAGTGGGAGCCAGATAATAACATCTATTTTTGTGGAAAACAACATAGCTTTTCAGCTCAGTGTGTTGTTTTTATTTCACAGCAGAACACCGCAATTTATAAACAGCAAAACCTATGGAAAATTCACTAAATGAAGGACTTTACGGCGTGCTATCATTTAACCCCTATTTTTCATTTTCATTGGATTTATTGGTGTTCCCAGCTACAACGTTAAATGGCTCTGGAAGTACAGTAATTAATCCAAAATCCTATTTGTTTTAATCTAACACTGTCAACTAGTTTTAGGTTTGCTGTTAGGAGAAAAAAAAATGTTTGTTAAGCTCTACAGCACTAGCTAATGTCTAAAGACAATCCTCCGAAAAGGTGCAAAGATGTTTTATCACAGCACTGTAGATAGATGGGACGGAGATTTATTATGGTACCTAGCACCATTCCAGCAGATGCCTTTTGAATTATAATGAGATTATTAAAACTTTACAAATCATTATATTAAAATCTGACAAGAGTACTTTTGGAACCGGAGCATCTTGATGTCATTGCTAATGATGCATTACCCATGATAAGGCTTCAGGAAAATTCCTAACTAAAAACTGGTTATAAAATTATAAAATATATTAATATTTATTTCAGTACCTGCTATAAGTTCAAGGATAATAGGTTTATATGCATCAGAACAGCCGAATGATCATATTTATGTCAGCATTAGAAAGATGTTCATCTGCTGCATACTTTAATTAATTTTCACAGATAGTTAATTTTCTGTTTCATTATCAGCTCCCTAAATTTGAAAGACAAATAATTTATAAACAAATAGAAACTTCAGAGAGGAGTGTTTTTAGAGCAAACAGAAGACAGATAGCAGGAGCAAAGCATCCGCGCTACCTTCGAGTACTAATACGAATGATAGATCGTCCTCGGTTTTGATGGATAACTTACGCATTCCGGAGCACTGACTGAAAAGAAACAAATTGTTTAGCGTTAACCCCCACCCGTTTTCAGGTAACAAACGACTCGGATCTTTACCAGTCAAATAATGCCCTTAACCCCCTTAAGCATGAGGAATGCCCGACGTGTCCTTCCGGGGTGACCGATCCCTTAAGGACGAGACTCCGGCCCTTCTCCCCTTCCCGCAAGAACAAAGTTTAAGGGCTACTTACCGTGATGTACGACGCCCTTCAACCCATGGATAATGGGATCCAGCGCGGAATTGTCCCTCTGGCTGACCTACATGCAAAGGATACGGCATTGGTTACATCCACGCTGGCATCGGACAGAACTGGCTCAGTTTAATTTTCTAACAGGGGAAGAAATTACGTTAGCAAATGCACGGCCGGGCTCTCGCGCTTGCAAGGGCTCTTCACCAAGCGCCAAAGATACGTGGGGCAATAAAACTATCTGAGGACAGTTAAAACAAAAGAAAGCGTCCTCAGGATTCATTAAAACATCCGCAATATGAGTACCCCAGAGAAGACTATAAACTCTGAGCTGATTTTTCCCCAATTGCTTCTGCTTTCACCAAGAAGCGCTGCAACAAGCAGAAGGTACCATGGAAGGGCCTGTCCCTTCCTCACACCGGTATAAACCTGGGCCTGCCACGGAAATCGGGAAAGCTGGTGCCCTGTCCACCATGGAGGTAGATCTTGGCATCACTTTGGTTTTCTTTTTTTTTTTTACCTTTCTCTTCTCCCGAGGTATCAAAGGGCTACCTCACAATTTCCGTGAATACGTCCCATTATTTAAGACACCTGCCAACTTGCTTTTGGGAAATGAATACTGCCATGCACCTCATTCACACAATGCCATATTTCCCCCCAACAACAGAAATCTCAGCAGTGTCAACAGTGTTTTTGGATATAGGGCTCCCAGCGGTGAAAGGCATCAAATGAAGGTGCCGAAAAAATGGAGCTAAGGCTAATCTCAGGCATGGCCCTTGATACTGTTTGGTCATTTCTGTATTATCAATTACAGCTCTTTCTTTCAGAAACCTTTTCAGCAGTTTTCTTTGCTGAGGAATTTTTACAGAAAGCACACACACAAAAAGCAGGAGTAAGGGGATATTACCACAAAAATCACAAATATCAGCAACCTGTTGGAGGAGAAAGGCAGATTCCCACGGCTCCAGTCCCACAGGCCCCAGCCTGCCTCTTCCCTGGCTTCTTCCCCATCATTAGCACAGGAATCTTAGAAAACTCACTACTTTTTAAGCTAACTGCATTGCAATACTTTTTTTTTTTCTCCTGTTTATTTGTCTTTTGGCCTTTGAACTACTGCGCAGTGCTCAGGACCCATTTTAAGCTCTCTTCCATAGCGGGAAAAAAAAAAAGAAAAAGGGTTGTTTTGCTTTGGTGTTTTAAGTGGAAATGAAAGATCCTGTTCTCATCAGAGCACTCCAGGACTCGCTACTATCAGGTAGGGCAAGATTTGCAAGAAAATTACGAACATGGCAAGAGCTGCTTTGAAATATATACAGCTTAGATGTTTCTGGCAATAACATTATTAGGCCTGAAGGCTGCGAGTTCTTTGAAGCATGAACTTTTATATGCCCAAAGGGGTGCTCTGTACACTTTGGGCTCTGTATAAATAATAATCACAGCACACTGAACCCAATGACCCACTTTGTAGGTTCTGTCTGGCTTCTGGCAAATCAGCAGTAAACACTTCAAAAAATGCAGAGCTATTGGAAGACATGTTCCTGCATCTTTTCCATTTATTTAGGTTTCTCCAAGCCATGGATACCACTAAAAAAAATCATTAAACAGCTACCAACAATTTAGTACATAACTGGAAGAAAAACTTCCTCTAGACTTGAAGCATGTTTTATTCGTAGTTACTTAACCATAAGTTGTAGAGAGTTTAATTTTGTTCGCTTTGTTTTTATTTCTAATGACAGCCACAACCAGTCTCAGGGAAGTAAATACCTGGAAAGAATCCTAAAGGTTAAAAACCTTCCTTTTGGGATTTTCTGCCAAGATAGATCCATTCTTAGCCTATCAGGCTAGGCAGTGGCCCTTTGCTGCACCGAGGTGCTGTATCTCCCACAGATCCAGCTAAGCAAGTATTGTGAGAAGGCGTTCAGCAAACGCAGTGTTCTTCAATAGCGTGAAATCAAAAGCCATGTTCTGTCCTTGGAGGTAGCAACAGGAACGCGCTGTGCAGCTGTAGTCACATCTGCTCCAAGGGCAGCCAGAGTGGGATCTCATGCTTCTCTCAAAAACACACACAAACAAGTAGCACTTGGGGAGATTTCAGTTACCTCCTGATTGGGATATAGTCTTATTTTCCCTCTAGATGTTTTTCTTTTTTCTCCTTACACTCACATATGTTTCTCCCACATCTCAGTACACCCATTTCAGGATCTTGGTAAGACCACAAGAAAAGTGCCCCAAAGTTTTCTCATTTTGTGTAACAGCTCTGGCTTCAGAGAAAAACTTTTATCTTTCTTTTTCCTTTAAGTTCTTAAAAAAATCCATCCGTGAATTTCTTTTCTATCTTTCTGCACTTGTCTGTATCCTTTTGCTGTCTGTGTTCATAGACAAGAGAAGGTTTCTGAAACTCCAAATGTCAAGTCCTATCTCTACTGCTTTATGCCTGTGGTTTAACTGGCCTAGAGCTACCGTGCTGGCGCAGATCAGAGATTCACCCGCACAAGAATCCTGTCTCTGACAACAGCTGATACTTAAAAGAAGCGGGAAGTGGGGAGAGGAAAGGAAAAAAAGGACAACATCTCTAGAATAAAAAGCGTCCTTCTGATCTCCTTATGATTTTGTGCCATAAAGCTTGAGGTTGTATCCCTTTACAAACTGTTTTTCTCTATTTTGTTATATAATCTCTACTGTAGTAGTATTTTTTTTTTATCTTACGAATATATCCTAAGGGGCAATGGTGATGAATTCTCCAGACTGACACCTTGGCTGCAGAGCTACAGGAAGCCTGTACATCTGCAACCAGCTTGTGACATCCAGGCTGCATCCAGCAAGAGAGCTGCGAGAACAGAGCAAGGCTTTGCTTGCCCCGTGAGAGGAGGGCAATGAGTTTCCCCTCCTGTTTCAAGGGGCAAACGCAGGAGAAACACCACGAATGAAGACTTCTCTGGCACGAGGAACCCGTGCACAAACTTGCTATGCTGCCAGTTGTGAGGGTCCATGCAGTTGTGAGGGCTCTGCGCAGCAAGGATTAATGACAGAGAGAGAAATCATCAGCCCAAAATAGCCTTAAAAACACCTGCAGAGCCGTCACCACCAGCGCTGCTCCCTGAAGAAGATGCACTCGCTCAAGTCTGACTAACACCATATAGGTCTGCAGCAAACTGGATAAATACTGCTCACGAGCATCATTTATAATTGAATGATGCCTGTAATCCTCTTTGGCAGAAATAAATAGGTAACTATCACGCTAATTGCAAGGGGAAAATAAATACAGGAATATCATGATGCAGTTTCTATGCTAAGAGAGCTCCCACCATAGGGGAAGTGCGGGATGAAGGTGAGAGGAGGAAGCAAAGACTCTGCTTGTCAGAACCTTTGGGTGCCTTCAGGTGCATGTGCCAAATCTGGGCTTGACTTTAATGCAGTGAATGAAAGCAGCACTTCACCATGTAGGAAAAGGTCCTGCCCAAGCAGCCTCGCTCTGCAGTCACAAATGGGGACGTTCTTCACGCGAAGCCGCGGTGGAAATCGTTACCCTGGGCAGGCTGCACTTAGCTACGGCTCCCGCTTCGCCGCGACCGAGCGCTGGTTCCTTCCCATGGTTGATCAGGCACAAACTTCTCGACACCGGCGTTAGCACCTTTCAGCAGTGCCACTGGCTGCAGCCTGCTCGGAAGAGTGTAATGCAATCATACATCATATATACAAGTTTTTAATGCTTTTAACTGCGGAAGAGCAAAGTTCCCACAACGCACGGAGCAGGAGCATGATTGGAGGATGGACAACACCAAAGCCGCATGGATCACGCTTGTAGGATGTGAAGATGGACTCTGTAGGGCAAGGGGTTATTTACTCTGCAGGGAGCCACTGTGTTACGGCACTTCTGAGCTCAGAATGGCCTAAAGAGTTAAAAGATGAGTTCACATCTTCTGTCATTCATTCTACATCAAGGAGCGGAAGCTCTCTGCTCTGATTATTTTACAGAATAAGCCCAGAGTTTCTCCAAGCCTCTGTTTTTACAAAAAATAGCAAAATTGTTAAGTGCTATAATCTGTATCGCCTGCTATAATTTAAACTACTGCCAAGATCACATAAGCAAACCATGGCCGATGCTTCTGCTGGTATCCCTTCGATAAAGCGCAACAACAAAAACAACAAACCGGCAAAACCTTTTGAGCTATCTAACGCACAGCAAACCATGGCCGATGCTTCTGCTGGAATCCCTTCTAGAAAGCACAACAACAACAACAAACCGGCAAAATCTTTTGAGCTATCTAACGCATGAGCTGTGTTCAGATTTGGGTTTGCAATGAATTTTGTGAGAAAACTAAAGATAACAAGAAAAAAGCTGGGGATGCTGCCCCAGCTATCTCCAAGGCAGCAAGAAGGGCCATACAGCTAAACCAAATCTTAGGCTGGAGAGCCCTGCCCAAGGGCAAAGGCTCCCCCCGCTCTCCTGTGCCCCCTTCCCATTGCTCTGGGCAGCCTCTCCAAAAACCAGGTTTTCCTTCCATTAACCAACAGGGCAATGGCCAGGGCAGCACCACAGAGCTCTCTGACGATCACCCATAAGAGCTACCTTGCTAGAAATAGGCAAAAAATAATAGCTTGAACCACCCCGATACGAGGACTGTGCTTTCCTTTTAAAAATATGCTTAAATAGGTCTGCTGCATTGAGGAAAAGGGTGTGGGGAGAAAAAAAAAAGGAAGAAAAACCTTCCATTCTGAGCAATATGAAATACAAATTTCTCCCTCATCTCTACCTAAAAAACTCTGGCATTTAGACTTATTAAACTGTCATAAATTTGCAGCAGCTGCTTTCAAGCTCATTAAATGGGCTCACAGACAGTACTGCAAAGCATTTCAGAAGCAAGGAGAACGCCACAGTTGGCTATACCGAAAGGCAAAATGACATGCATTTTGTGCGAGTGAGAGGAAAATGAATGGCAACAATTTTGTGATCCACTACCTGAGCCCTTCCTCTCAGAATAGTGATATAATTTACTTTTCTCTCCCACTGCAACATTTGGCCCTTGACTTGGAAACTAAATCTTCAATCTATCAAGGCTTACCCATCTGCTAAGTGAAATGGCCAAGACAATCTGCATGCCCTGAATTCGATATAGGCAGCTGCTCCCGGAGCGCCGTGGCATTAACATCCAGAGCCCATCCCCTCGCGCTGGAAAGGCCGGTGCCTGCCAAGGATGAATGACTACATACTTAACCGTGGCAGCTGAAGCCAGTGACAGTGGCTGACACGGAGAGATGCCGAGGTGTCAAACTCTACTTTCAATTACAATGGTGAGAGTCAGGGGTAATATTCCCCCAAGTGCCTGAATTCAGCTCCGTTCAGTCTGCGGCAAGATCTACAGCTCGCCAGGCAAACGTTGCTCTCTGCACACACTGTACGAACAGAAAACAGTGAAAAAAATCCTATTCTATATTAACTAGGTTACAGAGATTAAATTGTCCTGTAGGAATTCAGGACAATCAATGTGATTAAACAATTTATTCTCTTATTGGTCCAGCACTGTTGGACAGATGCCAGCCCTGTATCTCTGTGGGAAAGGACCTTTATTTTCACTGTTTTAGAACGGGAATAGGAAGAACCCCACTAACGCAAACATTATGCCATACATTAATATATATTTTGACGTCACAGCAACAGGAGTTCAAAAAATTCAAGAGAATCGCAGTCAAAGGAAATACATTTTCACAGCAAAGCGAAAATATTTGGTATATTAACAGTGAAATTGTTCCAAATCGTGTCTTTAGGGCCAAATTATATGATAGCTCAAGTAGGTCCTACCTGTAACACAGCTGGGAGCTCATCCTTTAGCCCTGCAATGATCTGCAGTGCAGGAGAGGACACCCCACGTCTCGGCTCACCCTTCTGAGGCCTACACGGTAAAATCTGGTTGTGGATAAATATTTCACACCTGAATCATTTCAGAATGTAAAAGGAAGTGAAAGATTAGAGCAGCATCTGGAATGGGGACGAACAGATATGGAAGGTTCACCTGTGCTTTGCCTTGAAATACAATAGGAAATATTTATTTGGAGTTTTTCAGGAGAGCCAAAGGGTATGACTGTATTCAAAATATAGCAGAAAATATTTATTTGGACCTTTTCAGGACAACTAAAGGGTATGAATGGCTACTGGTCAGTATTGCAGCACACTGACTTATCTGTGTATTCAAGAAAACGCCTACAGAGCCCCCAGCACAGTGATAAGCCAGATCTGGTGCCCTAAGTTTTTCACCTTCACAAGCAGCAAATGATCCAAGAATGATATATTCCTCTTCCTCCACCAATGATATTTTCTTCCATCCTCCCCATATATGCTATAATTGCACATCTCCCATAAGAGCTGATGCAAAAGGACAAATCTGGCCAAGAGCCTGAAGCTTCACAGAGGTGAGCTGGGAAACAGAAAGCATTTGCTGTGTAATAAATGCACTGCCCCAAGTAAGTATCTTGCAGAATACATTTGTAAGGGAAAACAAGGAATGGCAACAGCCCCCTTAATACTTCAAGTTGCTGCTCATGCGTAAAATCAGAGAGAAAAACAGGTACCCAGGCAAAATGTGACACTGAACCTTATGCTGGCACATGCACTATTTCACACAGATACTGCTATGACCTTTGATTTAAAAAAAACATGCATTAATGCTGAGTTCGCCTTTGCCTATGGCGACTGGTTTCAGGTTCAGTGATTTGAAGGCAAATTCTGTTGAGTTAAATCTGGGTTTTGTCTTTCAGGTGTTAATAACCCTGCTATGAATGAAAAAATCCCGAAGTCACAGAGTTGCGCATGCTGGCAGAGGGGAATGTTCCTAGATGTCTCATTCACTATGTTGTTTGAAAAGAGGGGAAAAAAAAGTTAATGACTCTTCCAATGATTATTTTAAATAGAATAATGGGTGTGCATTGATCCTTCTAGGTAATTCCACTTTGAATAATACATCATTCTGACTGAAAGCTCACTAGTGATGGATTAACTTCATATTTCATCACAGATTTTGGAGGGTACCTCAGTGAGATATGAACTAGTGAGCCCAAAGAGGAAGATGCACTTTTTTTTTCCCCCCTTTTTTTTTTCCTTTTTTTTTTTTTTTTGAATTCCAGAACAGTTTTAAAAGATATTGAACTGAGATTTAAGGTCAGGTGCCCTGGCTGTCACTTGTGTCTGTGCAAGAGTGATGCAGCCGCCAGCTTTGATGCCACAGCAGCAATTCCGGTCCCATCGCTTGGTACCCGCTGCCTCGGGGCGGGGAATTAGTTACTGCCACCCTGGGATGAACAACATTATAGACCAGCAACTTGCATTTTCATTAGGTGCAGCAGGGCTGTTTGAAAACATGGGCAGCACAAATAGTCTACACTACAGATAGACTGAAATGTTAACATCATAAAAAAAAAAAAAAAGACAGCAAAGAGGGTAGTAGAGCTTTCCTTAGAAAAACTTATAACACAGGGAAACTCGGCACTGGCATTTTGCATGGTGACAGGTTAATGTAAGACACTGTCTCAAAAAAAAAAAAATAAATAAAAGGCCAGCTCCTTAAACTCAAAGATAAAGAGATAAGCCCTGCTTGATAATTCAGCGCAGAGTATTTTTGGTACATGCACATTGAGTTTCTTTGGCAGCTGATAGAAACATTGATCCCGTATTAGATCTGTTATGGGTGCACTAGGCTGAAAACAGCAATACGTCCATTCACCACCACAAGATTTGCAACCCCCAGCACAGAAAGAAACAGCCAGTCACACATCTTTCTTACTTTTTTTCAGGCACTCATTTGCCTAAACTTTGACTCACTCTATTGATAAGGCAACCTAGCAGGGCATTAATTTCATTAAAACATTCTTGCATTCTGAATGCCCGACACAGATGATTTACTGCAAGTGAATAGCACAGTAAATTAACAAATTACTGAAAGATCCTAATAAGCACACATGTAAGGAAAAAAACAAAAGATACCTGCAGCCCCAAAGCACAATCTGATAAGGGCAATAGAATATTTAAGATACAAAGCTCAGTAGAAGACAAAAGTGTAAGGAGGAGAGACAGTTACAGCAGCACACTCTCCAAGCCAGGAAAGCTTGATTGATAGACTGTACCACTCGCAGCTGTGCCAAAAAGGCAAAAAAAATAATAATAAAAAAAAGAAGGCAAGAGTAGCTGCAAGTTTATTTAAAGCAATTTTGGTGCACTGAGCCTACATGTCCTCCTTTGAGAAAATAATATGATTTCTTCATAGAGCATGTAGTCTACTTATTTAAGCAGCAGTGTGCAAGATCTCTCAATCCTACCAGCAGTTCAGCTGGAAAAATGACACACCAGGGGGTAACATTTTATCAGGATGGAGCCTATTTTATAAAAACTGCCATCAGTTATAAACTGTTCTCAATCTAAGGGTGGGGGGGGCAGGAAAAAAAGAGGATTTGGGCCTGTTTTTAGAGTTTCCACAATCTGCCCAACTTAAGGAAGTTTTTAGGTAAAAAATAACAGTTTTCACCTAAGTAAGGAGAAAAATGGTGTAATGAAAAAAAACACCAAGAGCACTATAACCAGATCACATGGCACCTAGTCTTTGATATACAGCTTCATATACTTGAAGAGGCTAAACTCAGAATTGTGGAAGAAAAGCAGAAGTTAGCTGTCTATCTCCTGTTCCTAGCACGAGGCTGGTGTTCAGCAATGAAGGAAAAAAAAAGTGATTTTCTTTATTATTGGGTTTTTTTTTTTTTTTTGAAAATAAGATGATGGAGCTTGGTAGCTAAAACAGAAAATAAAGCATGCAGGACATTGCGATGGGTGTAAGGGGACAGCTCAGATGGGCACATAGCACCCCAGCACTCTGCAAGGGTTTGCAGTGTCACTGCTCTGGCTACACTTGCCTGGCAGCCAGGAGATTTCCAGCATTTTTCCTCTCTTCCAGGCAACACCAAAGATTTTGCAAGAGAGGCCACAACAACCACCCCTTTAAGATGGAGGGGTCACCCCAGCTCCCCTAGGCCGCTTGTTCGTCCTACATTACAAGTTCTCCCTTCTCCTCTCCTAGCGGTGCCCTCGGCCTGTTCCTCGTGGCGCCGGTGGCTCTCCCGGCCTGCCAAGACAAGCTGGTTCACGCCAGCATCTATGAATCACAAGCCCCGAGGAAGCAGAAATGTCAATTAAATTATGCGGTCACTTCCCTGATGACAACCACACCTCAGTTCACAATCGAATTAGAAAGCCAGGGCAAACACACTGTTGGAGGGCAGAATTTTTATCTCCCTCTTCAGGGCATCCAAATCCAGTGTAGTTTGCTTGATGTTCCTTTTACCTCTTTTTGAGGTCTGCGGAGAATGGATCTAGCTGCACTGGAACTTCTGCAGGAGCCAGAACAAACCTCCTGTTTCTGAGGCACTGGTGGCCTGGGGGATGATCCTGGCATCTTCGGTATCTTGGCAGCGCAAGGATTTTACATCAGTGGTGCTCAGTAACAGCTTTCTGCCAGAAGACGACAAGCAAGTCTGCCATCCCTGATCCACTTTAGCATTTACAGTTCTCTTTCACGTACGTTCTTCACTATTGACTTATCTTTTATAGATGATGAGTGATGTTTCCGTTCTTGCAGATGGAGGCAGAAAGCCCCCACTAATCCTCGCAGCTTCCCCCTTCTGCTTCCACTTTCACTCCTCATGTCACCTCCCCCTCCATCACCCACCTGCCACCTCCACCTCGCTCTTCCTTCCCACTGCCAAGCTGCTTCTGTCTCCTCCAACGCGATGTCCCGATCACCCCACACGCGTGTGCCGCTTCGCTGCCTCCTCTCCTCCTGCTTCTCGCTCCACCAAGGAGCTCCCTTTGCATTTGTGGAAGGTCACCGTGCCCATTCCTCACCAAACTCCTAATGGGAACACTGTGAAGATGCCCTGATGCTGCAAATGGGACAGCAGCCCCGTTACTAGGCTCCCAATTTGGCAGCCACTGCGCTGAATCAAAACCCCAGGGATGCAAACTCGTTCCTGTTGTGAACAACACCTAGGGCCTGTAAGAAAATAAGTTTTGATGAAAGAAGTAATTTTATTAGACCAAGCATATTCACTTCTGTTGAGAAAAGCCATCTTGCTCATGCCACATGGCCACACAACCTCCCCAAGGAGACCTCCACGCAGACCTTTCCCTGCCTCCGTTTGTATTATGACCTTGCTCAGGCTAATGCGTGTCAGTCCTGGAGTCCACAGCTAAATCTCATCCAAACTCTGGAACGATGAACGGCAGGATGCGGCCTGCAGCTTTCTCCTAGACTGCTGCTCTGCCAGCAAAAGCACAGCCTCAAAAACAGCCCCGTCTCACCTGGGGTAGCACTACACAACAGCGAGGAGCAGATGTCAAGCTGTTTGTTTTTCCTGTTGATAGCATGACCCAACAGCTCACTCAGTTCCTTACAGAGCCATTTCAACAGGTATCATGGTTTGTGTTTGGAGAAAATGGAGAAATAATTGCGCTGGAAAAAAAAAGCAGCACTTAGAACACAAGTGCATTAAGAGTCTGGGAAACATTCAGTTGGTGACAGCAGTCTCTTCCTCTTGAAATACAAAGAAATACAAAAACTAACATGACATGTGAGCTTGTTTCAAGATGTTCTACATTTCAGCAGCAGCAAAGTGGGTGCTATTCAATCACGGCGAGTCAGTGATGGGCTTAAAGCTGCAGAGCTCCCGGGATGCTCTACCCTCCACGCCTCCGCTCGCCGGGTTCGGAGCGCTTCCCGGCGATGCCGCGGAGCGCGAGCCGGCTACGGCAGCGGTTGTCGTGCCCCGTCCTCGGCCAGGGAGCTCTCCTCCCAGGCAGGGGATGCGGTTTCAAAATTGCCAGGAGCTCAAAATCTTAGGAAAACGCATATGAGAAGAAATGAAATGCAGCTGAACACAATTTAGAGCAAAACTTTGCCTACAGTTGAAACAAAAGGTGCTCTTTGTACGTAGCAATGGAGAAACTTCCTGCGGATGGGAGCAGGAGTGCCCTCCGGAAGGCACGGCTCACCTCTCTCCTCATTTTTCACACACTCTCTGAATCCGCCTGCCAGAGCACCCATTATTTTTAGGTGCTCAGTTCCTTCTTCTCAATCCTTTCTGTTCACACGCTGGTGCTTTAACTCCTGCATGTCCGCAGATCAGACCCGTGTGCCTGAGCTGTAAATGTGATTTCTATCACCAAGCAGAGTCCAATCAAGCTGGATCACCTGAGTCACAAGCTGCGGCCAGGACCCTTCTTTTGTTACTCACTTCTGGAAAAATTCTTCCATCTCTCTTCTTAAAACCTAGCAGGATGCATGCTCCACACCCATGGATGATGGCACCCCAGTCCCTAGCACCCTCTGCAATCCATGCAAGGTGCTTGAGCTGGTACAGAGTGAGCTACAAAGCCAGGACTCTGCAAGAGCTACCTCCAGAAGAGGGACAGAGTCACCTCTAGACTACACAAGTAATTATCCCCAGAGTTTCTGGGGCCCAGCGCTGTTTGAATTGCAGCTCGGCTGTAATGCGGATGCACAGGGAGCGCTGCACTGACCATACGGGAGGCATAACAAAATCCACCAGTGCTCAAGATAAACCTCTACTTACACACTCGAGCTGCAATCCAAGCAGTAACGCAGGAAGAAAGGGAACATTTCCTAAAAGGGAAGCACAGGCTGGGCTCTTACGACATAAATGCAGCATTAAAAAAAATTGCTACTGACACAGGAACAGCTGACAGCGATAATCTCCGCAGCTCAGCATGAATTTATAGAGCCTTTCAGCAGCTCCGCCAGGCAGGTGTGGCGACAGGCAGCTGCAGTGCGCGCGGGGGCGAAGTTCCTCCGAAACCCAAGTGCCCAGATGGCCCCGCGGAGCACGGACGCGGTGCCGCGCGCCCAGGCCCCGCTGCCCTCACCGGCACCATCTGTCTGCAGAGAGGCATCGGTACCTGCCCGGGCCTAGACAAGGAGCGGGTTTGGACTCGGCGATGATGGATGCCTTCATCCCCAACGCAGCGGCCACCAAACAGAGCTACCTCGGAGGGCTTTAGATGCCAGCTTTCGTTGTGCTCTTTCATTCTCTGCCCAACTCACGGGAAAAGACAAGTCTAGCCATAAGGCAGGGTGGGCCTAGTGTTATTAGGGAAGCCTATTAGCAGAAACATGATGAATCTCCATAGATACGCAGAGGAGCAGAAGGCAACTGTTTCTTTGGCCATATCGCTCGTAATGAGTTGGCAAGAGCAGAGCACTTCACACTGGGGACCCAAAGTTGAATTGGACGGGTAGGCGCTTGGGAGAACACGTAACACGAGGGGTTCGCCCGAGACGGGAGCCGTGGGCCTGCTCAGGTCTCACAGAAAATAAAGCGTGATATAAAAGCAGGCGTCTTGGCAGCTTAGAATACGAAACGCAGAAAAGATCTTTGAGAGGTGATTGATGTAGTCTAATCATGCTTCGTGCAAGAATATTTCAAATCACATTAGATGTTTTCATAGGATCTAGGTACGCTAAAGAAGGTTTGCCAAGTAGCTAGCAAGGCAGGGGGGAGGATGGAGTGAGAAAATAATTTTATGTTGGCTGCTTTTGAGACACAAGAACATAGATAATGCCACAGAAATCACACACAAAATACACAAAGAAATACCAGCTTAGCTCTTAGGGTTACAAAGGTTTGCTTTCTAATCAACATTTACCCATACAGCCCAGAGCTGCTTTTAAATATCGATCTGTTGGCATGATCCTGAGGGAAAATATATATCAAAAAGGGTTATTTAATTCAATCATCCTCATTCCTGCCTAACCTGATCCTATTTCTTCTAAAACCCAGAAAGTAGTAACTTAAGTGAAGCTTACAGATCAGCTAATATATTTACAGCCTTAAAATAACATGCGATACATTATAAAATACACAGAGATCCAAAATTAATCTGTTTTAGCAATATTCCTGCAGTAAGTAAAGATGAATTTTAAGCTGAAAAAATCCATTTTTATCAGGAGCAAGGCTGAGCTCTGTAATAACCCAGCCACTTGCTAATACAGTACATCATTCTACTTTGCTCATAAAGAACCGTTTGCCAAATCTACAGTTAGGCTCCATTTGATACAGTACACCCGTTGCAAAACCAATATCTTCTCTCAGAGAGTCTCTTTACTCTTGATAACTACTGCATTACAACGCATTTTTGATACGCAGAAATGGTCTGGTTACGATGAGCAGCTAAATACTTTTTTGATGACAGCAACCAGGCAGTTTCTCTTTGGCTTCGCAGCCCTCCCAGAGCTGTGAAACAGTTGCAAATATGAGAGGCTCATTGCAAAAATCCTGCTCCATCTCACGAGCCTCTGAACACTCACTGTTCTGGGGCGCTATGAACAGATTCAAGTCATTTTTGGCATAGAGTAGGATCTTGATTGGCAGTCTTGACTCTCACCTATCTCTAGTACAGCTTAATGCATATAAAAGCGTATCTCAGCTCCTGTGCTGCATTTTTTTAAGGGAGCTCTGATATAAGCGCACCTGCACTTACAAAAATGGGGGGAATTTAATAGTTCTTAAACTAGGACCATTTAGTTCATTTCAGACTCTCAGCTCGAGCCAGATTAGCTTTCAGTGAAGCTCAGATTCAGAAGACGCATCTGAAAGCTATGAAAATTATATTGTAAAGGGATTCCCAGGTTTCCATCCTCATTGCCACTCTATGAACATGCAGATTTCCAACTGAGTTTTGCAGGAGGCAAACTAGGACAAGCTGCCATCTTGGGGCTCTACAATTACTTTTGGGGGCGACATGCCATCAGCCATACACTCTAATGTCCACCCCTGTAAACAGACCTCAGGAAAAGGATCAGATCAGGCTCTGACACACTTGGCTTGCCTTTACTATACCCCTATACAGAAAACCACTGGTTCAGGCATCGTTTGCCCCAGAGCTGTCCTGCAATGCAGAAGCTACAGATGACAAAAACCAGGAACAACCTGACCCTCCAGCAGTACCCCGAAACAGCAGATTTAGAATAAATCAGGATGGATTACAATCAAATTAGAGGCACATTTTCCTGAATGTTCACCTTGCATTACGTGTAATATATAGGAATTATGCAAGAAGTCATAAACATCACCAATAACCCCTGGGGTGGTGCTTATGTGGGTGCTTCGGCCACCAGACCATGCAGCACTGACAGGACTGGGCAGCACCCACTGCTCCCAGCCTCTCCCTCCCCTTCCCTTGCACCTTTCCATGTATTTGCACAATCTGGTAAAAATACACCACCTTTTTTTTTTTTTTTTCCTTTTTTAAGTGGTATGTTCTGTGACTTCGTTAGGGATTGAGCAGGGGGGTTGCACTAGATGATCTTTAGAGGTCCCTTCCAAGAGACCATTCTGTGTTCCTGTGATTATTTGCACTCTGTGAACCCTAAGTGATTCTCACATCTTGCAGCAACCTATTAGCAAAAAGAGACTTCATGCATGGAGCATCTTGGTAAGCACTTCAAACAAATATATAAATTATGCATAATTGGTATACTCTTTCTACCTAAGGGATTAAACTGAGACAAGACTAAAGAATTATGTTTTATTTGTATTAAAAATGTATTAGCTGCTGTCCGAGAAGGCTTTCTGCAACATTTGGTATGCTGCTCAGGCAATTCTATCCCAATCTTGCATTGTTTATTATTGCCAGCACTAGGAGAAACTTGACACTGTTCTATCTGAGAATTAAATAATAACTCTTCAGGCAGAACAGCTTAAATTTAATATGAATAACTTCTCCATCTAAGCCAGAAGATCTAAAGGCAAAGAAAGTCCCAATTTCACCCATCTCTTTTATATATTCAGACTTTATAACCAATCTCTCTTTTATGGGACCAAGTGAAATGAAGCCATCATTTACAAACAGCTTCTGAGCTCACCTTTACTTAAAATTGCCATAACGCTAATTGGTAACCAGAAGCACATGAAGGCTACGATTTCACAGAAGGTACAAAAAAGCAAATAAGTGCCATTCTGCAAGAGCTGTACAAACCCAGGACAGCACCCAGCAGGACAGCGCCACATGCAGACTGGAAAGCTGCAGGTTTCTAGTGGAAAAAGTTGGATTTCATCACCCCTGCACCATGTATGCAAACCACATTATTACCCACTTAGCCTTCTGAGAGACAAACAGGGTGCGAATCCTGCATGGCTACATGGGGTGATCTTCAAAGAAAAACAAATTGAATTAAATTTTTGAAAGGGCTAGACATACCGACAGGAAACTATGCTCTTCCTTGACCCTCGGCAGAATGTTGTACCAGGGGAGAAAACAGGGAGCAATTCAGAAGGTGAAGACGTGGCGAGAAAGGAGATCAACACAGAGCTTCACCCTTCCTTCCTATGACCAGTTCTAGCAAAATTTGCCACAGACTCTGGTAGCAAAAATTGCTGTATTATTTTATTATTATACAACATGTTTATACCCTATTATTCAATTATATAGTTGCACATACTACATATTTGCATTACATTATGTATTTATTATATTTATATTATTTTTATTTCGTTATGTTTTCTCTCTCTCTCATTAAAACCCAAAAGATCAAGCGGAAATGCACCGCATTGGGAACCTGCAAGAAGAAGGATGGGCACAAAGTGATTGTTGCAACCACAAAGACCCGAGAAAAGGCCTTGGAACACTGAAAACCAGCCAAGTTTGTGACTGTTCAGCACGCAAAGGGGTAGGAGCCTCCTCCAAAGCAGGCGCCAGATGCTGGTGGACACTGTCCACCCAAGCCCCCTTGTGCGGCCACCATCCCCAGCCAGCAAAATGCCACACACACTTCTGTGGTTAGGGAACTCATTTGTTTTTTTGCCTACTGGTTATAATCAGCAGACTTCCCGAGTATCAATCTTGCTGAACTATGGAGGGGGTGAGATTACAGACTGACGACTGTAATTTTTCCATATTAGACATCTAAGTGTCATTTTCAGGAGATGGTAATGAAAACTCCACAAGATACTTTTCTATCAATTTAAAGATTCTTACTGCATGGCTACAGAAGTGATTTTTTTTTAAGGCAGCATATTTTTAAATCACAGAGAAGCAAATTACTGTGCTTAAGACATTAAGCACTATAAATATTCCTAAACTCACTCCACTTTTGAGCATTGAGGGCAAGGAGAAGCAAAGGGAGGCAAAAGAATACACAAATACACGCGGATCCAGCTTTTGGGGGAAATTACTCAAACCAAAACACTAAAATATAAGGGACAGCTACAAGAACTATGACTAACAAACTGTTGTGGAATTTAATGAGGTAAGTTAATAGTGGCATCCCACTTGGGATTAATACATAATTAATAAGCATTAGGGAAAAAAAAAAAAAGGAAAAAAAAAAGGTCCAATAAAACCTTGCAATGCTGTAAACTAAAAGTCCGTGATCTTGACATTCAAGTGAACATTAACCTAGAAGGGCACAGAGATCTTTTCCCTGTGCAATGCATGCGACCAGCCCTCATTAATGGCAGCAAAAGACAACTCCAGGCTTTGAGGAGACAGCCCATAAAAGATGCAGAGAGGGTTTTTCAAATCGCAGACACTGCACAACTCTGGAGTCCGCTCAAAGCAAAAAAACAGTTTACAGTTTCTTGCTATCATCAGTAATTCTGATGTTTCCATTAAAGCAAACGTTAGCAACAGAATGTGATCCATCACAAAAAGTCAAGTCCCTTGATAACCCATCACCCTTGTTAGCTACGTTCTTTGCTACTGCATCAAAATCAGAGAAGTTGACAGTGAAGTTGTGAGTTATGATCCCAGACTTAGCAATTAAAAAAGCATTTACAGTGCATTTGAAGGAGAGAGGGGAAAAAAAATCTCATTTTCATATCTGATTTTTTTTTTTTTTTAGATACTCTGGAATTACATTCTTCTAGACATACCTGAAACTAAAAACAGCAATAAAAAAAAAGAAAACTCTCATGTGCTGGTACTTTGCTACTACCAAAAGAACTGCATGACACTGCTTTCTACACAGACCATATCCTCCAAAAATCAACCTTACAAAAAAGCTCAAATTGAAGGTATTATGCTTTGGAGGTCATCTGATACAGAATCTGGCTTTCTGCTCTTCTGCCTTACTGGAAAGTACCACGAAAAGAGTGTTTAAAGCCGGAGAGAAGAAGGGAAAGGAAGATGAACACTGAAGAAGATAAGTGCACATAAGGCAGATTATCTTTCCCCGCTGCACAGTCAGCCTGTGGATAGAAAAGTTTCGACACAGCAGGCTGCAGCCATCGCGATCCAGAGGCTGCAAATGCCTCTTGGCAGCGCACGGGCGCGCAGCAGCAGCACCCTGGTTTGCTTCCAAGAACAGTGCGAGCCTGCGGCCCTCCGCTCGTCCAAACGCCCTTGCTC
>NW_010588234.1:179878-205246 GCF_000705375.1 Tinamus guttatus | reverse complement strand
CCCCAAATGGCTAACAAAAAAATGAAAAAATCATCTGGCACTCACTCGAGCTTCATAAAATTGGAAAGCAATTTTCTCCCCCTGTTCTGGCCTCTCTATTTCCAGTGTATTCACAGCACACATCGAGATGCTGGCAATGTCTCACTAAGTTGGTGGTGCCTCCAGGTTCTGACAGCTCATGCTTTGAACAAATGTGCATGGAGAAACCTCCATCCGTCTCCATAGATATCAGAAACAGTTTGTTGCAGGTGGAATTGCTTAAGCTTGAATGTAAGCAACGCAGACAAAAGCTCACAATATATTTGCAAATTGCATTTTACTCTCCTTTAAAGTAAAGTCTAAAATGAGTTATACTATATAAAATACTTCAGTATGTAGTCCTCCTAGGAGCTTATGAAGGAAAGTATCACTAAGCAGGTTCAGTATATGCCACAACCTTTTCGGATCATTTTTGCTCACAGCTTTTTAAGGAAATTAATTTTTACAATACACTTCTGGATAGCAGTGCAAAGGGCTAAAGTAAAAAGGTGCTTAAACCAGATCCCACATCTCAGCAGGGCAATTTCAGAGACTAATCAAGAACCACACTCTGCCTTGATTACCATACACCCTGAAACATTTTCCCACTGCTCCCTGGTGTTTTTCCAAAGAGCGTGGTCCCTCTCTCCACATCCATCAAGTCAAAAGGAACTGTCTTATATGAAAAATTATCATCATCTGTCACACAGTAGCTTCTGTATATGTTCATATAGCTAGAAGGAACATTTTAGGAGCAGAGTCTCCCAGGAATTGCTATTATATAATTTGCACACGTGTACATTGCAAAAACAATTTTAAGAGGATGGTAAAGTTGCATTCACAAAGCTCCATAGTTCAGGCTGCTCATGAAACCACACCTGTACGCTGCTGAGCATCAGTATGAGGACCATTTTCTAATTATGTGATCACATACTATTCTCTCCCCTAATATAATATCATCTGTTTTCCCACAATTTACAATAAAATGTAGTGTATCTAAAGCCATTTCCTTCTTTTAATACTTAATATACATAATCTTGTATGCATTTATCAGTAGGTACTTAATATTTTCTATGGATGGCATAATGTTCTTTATGTACAAATCAGGAATAAGACAGTTAACCATAAAATTAATTTCACTGTATACTTAAGTGGTCTAAACACACCAGAAAATTTCCATTATTACTCCGTATTATATAATTAGTATATACAATATAAGGCACACTTTGCATATGAATGATTTCTACTGTCTGCGCCTGCTACATACAAAGCAGCAGTACAGAATGCAAGAAAAGGGCATTTAAGGCTAACGAAAATTAGGATCTTTTTATGATACGTCATCCTGAAGAACACGATGGAGCATCACCCACGCCTGCGCATCCAAACCGAACGCTGCCACGGCCCAGTTTCAGTGCCAAGAAGCATTGTTGTGTTGTACGTTTTTGCAGGCAATTTCACAGTAGCTTGTTTTCCAAAATTAGATATATAAAATATATATATTTAAGGGCTCAGAATCCCTTAGGATTTGGAAAAGCTGGCTAGACCCAGTGCCAATGCTATAGCGTGTCACTGAGTGTCCACAGCCAGAACGCTCCGTTCCAGCCTCTGAGCTGACTGCTCCAAAGAGCCTTCCCGCGGGCAGAGCTCCCAGGGGACACAACAGCCCTGTTTGCTCTTGCACAACATACTGGATTTGTGAGTCTATCACATCTAGCTCTGTTACAACTAACAAGGCCAGGAAGGGCTTACATGAACTTTCTTAACCCTCAGACATGCAACACAGTGGGACGCTTGCATGCACCTTGTAAAGAACTATTATTTAAAACATGCAGTGTCCAAGAAGCTTGAAATTTTCACTAATGTGATATGGCTAAAATAAAAGAAAAACTTCACTGACCACACGAAGGCAGTTTTCTTGCAGGAGGACTCACTCTTATGCTAAAATTATACGAATAGCACTGCCGCCATCAAACTTCACCAAGGCAGAGAGAGGGCAAGAGTTTTCTTCTAATGGAAAAACTTTATGCTTTCACACCCTCAACACTGTAGAAGAGCAGAATTGTTTTCACTGAAACTTGAAAGAGAATTGCTGTACAGGAGAGATTAAGCCTGAAAAAATCTCACTGAAGGGGACAATCTTCAGAATGTTACAAGTTTCTTAAAACAGAGGATTAGAGAGAAAACTCTCACCCGGCCCAGGAGATAATTGCCAGTCGCCCTAAAAAATGACATCATGTTTTCTATTCTCTTGTGTCCAGAAAAATCCAGTGCCCAACTGGTCCAACCTCCAGTCATTTCAGGCCAATGACATCATGTTTTCTATTCTCTTGTGCCCAGAAAAATCCAGTCATTTCAGGCCTTTTCCCAGGTGACAGTAATTAAACTCTCACACGAATGAAGGCACCGCATACATCTAAGAACGGAATAACCCCTTGGCCTGGAGCATCTTCACCTCCGTGTTCCCACCAGCTACGTCTCTCTCTCCACCAAGCCACGGGGCAGTTTCCTCCTTGTTGCGGTCCACCTACCTTTTCAACAGCCCTCTTCCAACCACTCCACAAACCAGGCAAAATGAGGATTTTTGAATCAAAAGCGGACTGCCACATCCCAATATTTTAAGAACAGACCACCCAAACAGTGTACATGAAAATTACTCAGAAATACTGCACACTGGGAATCAGCTCTGACTTTATTAAGCAGAACTGCCCCCGAGTGCTAAATCCTCTTTAAGAAAAGCCATTGAGTTGCCAAAGCTGAGCCTGCTTCAAATGGGCGACTTCTCCTCCGCACGTTGCACAGCAAACACGTGGCTCTGTGCTCTCCGTTTGGATGGGTCTCCTTTGCTTGGATCAGACAGAAATCGCCATTCCCACGCACGACAACTTTGCTCTTATTACCCTCCTACAAAGACGGAAAGTTTGTATCTAATGGAGACTATCACAGCTAACCTCATTCAGTGCTTATGAGAGAAAAGCCACAATGAGCATTTGATGGATCCCAGAAGACGCGAGCGAGTTCAAAGCAATCCTAAGAGACTAGGAACCGAGCAAGGACATTTTCCATTGTCAGATGCCAAGTATTTTAAAAATAAATAATTAAGACTTTTAAATTGGGCTGCTATCACCCTGTGCAACCTCCGACAACAGATTTCTCTTCAGATTAAAAAATGAACAAAGGCTCATTGTGCTCTCACAGATGTGGAGTACAGAATATTCAATAGCATCAGGAATGCTGGTGGCAGGGAAAAGATCATCAGAATTAGCTTTCCGCTCATTTCCTTCCCAGCAATCCAAGGACTACCATGCAATTTAAAGTTTTTTTTTTTAAAAAAAGTTTATAGGCCAGCCAATTTTTTGATGAATCAGACAGCAAGAGGCAGAGGCAACAGTTATGTGGCTTATTATGTGCTGCTTTTGAGACTCGGAGTATTTTCAGAAGAGCAAAACACAGAGGCATAGCAGGTAGACTGCAAACTTGTGCCGAGGGGTGAAGCAAAATTTTTGAAATGGTTGCTTTAAAAGATGGAGTTAATCGCTGAATATACTAATTCTTTAATAGTACCTCTTGCTGCTTATATTTTAAAAATAAATTATTCTTAACTACTTTTACAGTTGATTTTAAAATCTCTTACACAAAAACAAATTGTGCTAAGATTATGAATCATACATGATGTTCTTTTCTAATTGAAAGCCCGTATGTAACTTCCTTCTGCTTTAAATATGTGCATAGATTTCTAGCAAACTGGATGATGTGATCTATTTCAGTGGAATAAAAATTATCTACAGGCATAATGTAATCTGTACTGCAGCACTGAAAATCCAGAGCAACTGTCCTGCAGTCAGGGGGTTTAGCAGAGCATGATGTCTATATTGGGGTAATCAAATCTGATGTTTGACTTCTCATTATACTCTCTTAAAAATAAATAAATAAATAAAGCCCTTATCATTTATAACATATTCTGTATCTGCTTAGAAAAGCGGGTGGAGGAGTGAATCGTGATGTTTTCAAGTTCTCCTTGTAGAGCTTGAAGTAATAAAACAGAGTATACGGCATTCTTTTTAAAAGATAAAGTTGAACAGGAGCAGATAATGGCATGTTTTTCCTGCCTAGTCTATTATTCATCAGTGAATTTTTAACTATAGTTAGGCAGGTAAAGAGACGCATTTTGAATGTCATCACTTAGTATTTTACAGCACCTAAAAGTGCGCTGGGCAAATTGCAAAACACGGAGTCAGACAACGTCTTTGCCCTAAAGTAGCTGCAACTTGATAATGAACAGTAATGCAAAGCTGAAAAAGCTAAGGGAGCTGAAACAACAGGAAGAACAAAGATCAGAGAAGTGAAACAACAGCATTTAACTCAGTTTAGACACTTGTATGCCTTACAAGTACGATAAACACATCTTTAATCTTTTTAATAGTAAGTATGAATTATTGATTCATTATCTACAAGCAGAGGAGGTATGTCTGTATTATAAAGTCAAGACTAAATGATTTAAGAGTCTTTTCGCCTGGGAAGGGTTGGGTAGGTCCTGCACGTGCAACCATAACCCTGTGCCTGGCCCTGTCATAGTGCAGGGAGGTGACACCAAGCTCATCCAATTGCCATGTGCTTAAATGTGCTACTGGACCAGGGCTGGTTCACTTAGAACTCGAATGTTAAGTCCTGAATGATAAAAGAGAAGTATCTCAGCAAGGCAGAGTCTGTCCTCATTTCTACTTCCACAAATAAATATCCCCTAGGCCTGCTTCTATCCCAACCAAGAAGATCCACTCTTGTGTACATACACTCAGTCATTAAACAAGGAAGGCACATTTGATGCTATAAAGCTGTATGTTGCATTCACTTGTATTTCCATAATATGAAAATAACGGTTTCAGTGTTTATGCTTTCCATAACACGAAACTTTTTTGCAATTGCTTTGTACGCCGAATAACAGCCAAATGATTCACCATGAAATGAAGTCTGGAAAATCGTTTTGGATAAATGGAACTATAAATTCAATAGAATTTCCATGACAACATAGATTGCAACACTCTGCCACAAGTAAAATGTTATAAATCATTCAAAGCCAACAAGAAACAGCAGTAAGTCTTCTCTTTCACAAACGCAAGACCCCTGATTTATGGGGCTGTGGTTATCACCTAAGCATGCAGTGTCTCGTGTTTCTGCTCTTTTTCCTTGCTAAAAATGCTGTTTTGTACATTTGACCTCCTTCCAGACATGGGAAATACTAATACTAACAATGTACCAACCTAGGCACAAGCGGTACTAGACTTTTTTGAACCCTTTCTGCCTTCTCTCCTTCTACAAAATGTTTAAATATCTTGATCCCGTGGCAACTACACGTGCACGTCCTGGTTCACCACAGTATCTTCTTAGACTAGGAAATTTAGGGAGTTCTCCTAGAAACGTGTGCAGTAACTGTAGAACAGGATGGTCAGTCAGGCTGCAAAAAAACGGATGTGAACCACATGCCAAAGAGGTAGAAGAGAACAAAGATAGGAAAGAGGGAAAACTAGAAAAGTACAAAAGATCACACCGCTCAGGATTTCTAATTCTTTTACTTCCCTTACAAAGCTTCTGGTAGTTGATATTTTGCTTAAAGTCAAAGGGTTTGGACTCATGTGGTTCCAGAAGGACCAGTTGCACTGTGATTTAAAATCACTGTGGCTGTCACTTCCAGGTTTGGGAAAAAAGCCTTGAAGATGCAAAGTCCATAAAATCAGAGACAAATAACATGTTAAGCTAGTTTAGGGGTGCAAACAGCAGTATTTCTTAGAAACTAGGCCTTTTGATAACTTGAGAGAAAGAAACATCTAGTCCTTGGACTAGAATGCCTCTTGGACAAAATGCTTATTTTTCTAGACCACTACATTTCTGCTATCTTGGATAAATCCCTTCCCATTTCTGGGTCTCATTTCTTCCTGAAAACAACAACAAAAATAAATTAAAACCCACCACTATCATAACCTACCATCTCGGAGTGATATCAGAAAGAAAAGCTTGGGGTTCGTGTTCATTTGTTTAACACGGCAGTAAAGGAGGGTCACTTGAGGAACTCAGGCAGACCCCACAAGGCATCTTACCATCACTACCAACTTGTAAATAATTTCTATTTGGTGTAGAACTGATGCCATGGGAGCTCAGTGCAGACACACAAGAAGCTTCATCCACATACCCTAAGGGCATCTTCCCAGGCTCCTGGAGACCAAAAGGGTCTTAGCTGTCTATAGCTCCGATACTCGGATTTTGGCTTTTTGGCTTATTTACTGTGTCTTGGTGACACGGGCTTCATCTAACTACAATATGAATGCAGCATATTCAAAAGAGATGGCAAGCACATGCCATGCTGAGACTCCCATTGCAGTGAGAGACAAGATTTGTTTTCTAAAACTGTCCAAATGTCCAAATTAGAACCAGCACTTAGCTGCTGGCAGGGTGAAAAACTGAAACAGGCAATTTAGGAAGTGGCTAAGCACCAAATGCTGCAGCAACTAAAAATTAGCTAGATGGACTGACAACAGCTCTGAACCCAATCCAGAAGCAACTGTTACTGATCTGCCTCTTCAGCTGTTTCTCATAGTCTTCCTATAAGAAGGACTAAACTACCAAAGGAAGAGTTTGCAGCTCTGAAATATCCAAACTGTACATATTTCAGCATGTCTTTAAAGACCCCATTTGCTTTCTTAAAGATCAAGAAGCACTGCTAGAAGGGGCAGAAAAGCTGGGATTCCCAGCAGAAACAGTACTGCACAACGCGAGGAGCAAAGGGAGCAAGGAAAGGAGCTGCACTTCAGAAGTAGCCCCCTTGAAAGCACACTCTTCCTAGCATGTGTGATTAATACAATTTCATATACCAGTCACTTCAAAGACGCGCTAGCGTAAGTATTCATTCCTCAGAGAGCTCACATCTTAGCACAGATTATTCTTTTTGTACTGCGAATTTCTGAACATCTTGTGTGGTTTATTTGTTCTCTTTGCCTTTTTGCCTTTTTTTTTTTTTTTTAAGGGAAACAGGCAGGCTCTTCTATGCGGTTTAATGATCTTAAAAATGCCTCAGAACAAATTTTAAGATAATTTTGTTGCATCTCTGAACTCAAAGCAGATGGGGCACGGCTTTGGAAGCATTTTGCTGGGCGAAAGGCCATTCGTATCTCGGAGGGGATGGGAAATCCCCCGGGCAGTGCACTTGCAGAGCTATTTTTGTTTATGAACTGGGAACTGCAAAGGCACCTACAGCAGAACCAGCCCCTGAGAAGATCTTGCTTGGAGAGCTTCCTAACTCAGGGCAAAAACAACATGGGCTTTCCCATATTTTGCAGGACACACATATAGCTAAGGCAGCACAGCAATCCCAAGGGCAGATTTACAGATTTCCTATGATAAAGCAACACGAGGATGTCTCCAAATGTGTAGATTACTGGGGAGGAAAGGAGGCCAGCCCTGTGCTGCAGGTACCAGGCTCACTCTGCCACACGCTCCCAGTTCTACCAGGAGAAAGATCTTTCCAACATGAGTGCTTAACGCAAGAATTCAACATCATGTTTCTCAAAAAGATTTAATATAGGAAGAGTGAGAACCCATACCTTTGTGAAAACCAGGCTCCTATAAGGTCCCCTTAAATGGAAATACCCCAAATACCCATGTCTCCCCCATGTCCTTAGTCCTTTGGAAAATCTTGCACGGAATACATTGCGGCCTTCAGGCCCTCATTTTCTAGTGTACTGCACAACCTTCTTTACCCTTGGACTGTTTCTTCTGGTTGGAAAGCAAAGCCTCCACACATCTGAACTGCAGTGTTAAGAAGTCTGCCAACTTTTCTTTAACAGATTTTTGAAGACAAAATAAGGACATAAAAAAGCTGAGCTTTTCATGGAGACAGCACTCAAACGCATTGTGCTCTTTGACAGTGATTTCACTTGAAAATAAACCTAGATTTGTAGTTACTGAGCTCCAGTTTAGACAGCTGCTAAACTTCACTCCCACCTGAGCTGCGTCGGCTGGTGCATGTAGTGGGACTTCTTAAGCGAAACTCTTGTCCGCTGTCACATCTGCACAACCATGTGCAAACAGATTCTGTACCTGCCCCTTGCAAAACATCAAAATTATTCTTCTGTACCTTTGAAACCAATACACTGTTGGCTTTTCTCCAGACCACGGGGTATTTTTGCTCTAGAAAAGCCCAACCAAAACAACCCTTGCCCATGCAACTGCTACCTCCACCACTGGGATGGTTGGGAAGCACCTGCATCCACAAGCGGGAACCAGGAACGCTGCAACACGGAGCAGCCCTGCCCATCTCGCCCACCACGGAGCACGTGCCCTGCGAGGCTGGGGCACACTGGGCAGGGAGGGTATAACCAGGGTTATAAACACACACAGTCGTGTTACGCTTACATTCGCCTCTCCCGGAGTTGTTCTGGCACAGCACGAAATGCTCAATAGTGCCTTTGAAAAAGGAGAGTTGCGCAAGTCAAGTCTTATCATAAATCTGATATCAACCTGCATAACTAATTTCCCTTAGAGCAGTAGGCATAAGTGGGAATAAATACTCCACCGAGAGAAGGCTCCTATATTTCATGTTTACTTTAAGCAAGTATAAAAAGCGAGGGACAAAGGGTCTCAAAGAGTCAAATTCTTTCCAGTTTCAACAATGCCCTGAATAATGCATAAAGCAGCTATGCTCTTATCCCTAAAACCACAGGTGTGAACCAGATGTCATGCTTATCTTCTCCTGAGATTACAGCAAACAATTGCACTCCTTCAGAATATAAAGTAAGCTTTGAATCAGGAAGCCTGAAATCTAAGTGTAGCACTGAAGTTAAAAACTCAAATATTAACTTACAAATCATTGATTCACTTAAGGGTCTGTTTACAGCCTATGTTCTGTAGAAGTTTTATTTCTTTAACTTTTTTTAAAACAAGAACTATTATGAATCACAAATCCGAGGTAACACGACTTGCATAAATCTCAGTTTTGGTCAGCAAGGTATTGCCAAACAGATTGTTCAAATAAAACAGCACCTGTTTAAAATATACCAGGGCTCAAAAACAGAATTAAAGATAAAGCCTCAATTTAAATTTTAAAATTTCCTACTATTGTAGTAAAGGTTTAAAAGAAGATGAGCATTTGCTGCACTCCTGCACTGAAAGGAGACTAAACCCGGAAAAGGATTTCACAGAGAATTTTAAAGTTAACTTCTATATATTAACATTTAATTAAAAATATGGGGCAAACGGTGGTCTCACCATTTACCTTTGATCAAAGCCTGATCACCTTACAGAGTACGGCCAGAGCCCATTCCAGACAGTCCAGTTTTAGAGTAGACAATTTCTTCACCGCCGCAGGGACCGTCGCTATTTGGCTGCTGTGCCACAGCGGGGTCCTCCTCTCTCCATGAACGAGAGCAGAGACGTGTGGGGCACACGCAGAAGGCCTCAATCCGAGCCCAGGATTTTCTCCCTTAGATTAGGTCAAGACCTCCCGTCCCAATTCCTACACTGACATCTGGGGAAGCGGCCTCGGTGCGTGGCGGGGGACTGGGGCCTGCTCTCTGGTCGCATCCTCTGCAAGCTCTTTCTTAGCTTTCTGCTTTCACCCTGCCTTGCTTCATGCTCTAGCCTCGCGTGCCACCGTTCCTTCCCCTGCATCCCTCGTCTCACGCACTCCTAAGGCTGTCAGCATCTTATGTTAACGCTCTAATAAGAGAAGTCTTCCAGGTCAGTCTACGGCATAAATATTACAGGCTGGTAATTACAGCCCTAGATACAAAAGTCCTGTGTTTACTCAATAATCCCCATTTTCACTTGATAAAAGCATGCATCGTGTTCTCATTGCTGTAGAGAAAAGGGGGCAAATGCAACCTGAATCCAACAGCTGTAATGTCATCTGCTTGAGCTTGAGGGAGTTGAACTGCCCTGTTCAGATTACACTACTCACCAGTGACCCAGAGCCTCGTTCTGCCCTTCAGCAGCACAGAATCTGTGAATCGAGAGGGGAAGTATCCAACATCTTGGCTCGCTCACGCTAATAAAAGGGAGTAAGCAGAGTCATAGGCTAAGGTGTTAACATGACCCTGTCTTATGTAATACCGAGCAGTCAAACTTGGTTTGCAGAGTGCACAGCCCCAGCCTGCTCAGCTCCACGACAGCGCTAATGATTCAAACATCCTCATAACCTTTTATTAAAGATACAGAAGAGAGCTGTGAACAGTACAGAAAAATAGCAAAAGAATTTCAAATATAAACAACTAAGTCTTTCAGTGCCACCACCTCTTCCCCATCTCTTTTAGGGAACTTTTTTTTCTTTCTTTTTTTTTTTTTCTTTTTTTTAAGGGAAATCATCAAGCAGTCATTAAATGTGATGACAAGTATTCATTTGAAAAGCAGGTGAGATAATCTAGAGCTACTTCTGGAGTCTGGCCCTAATTTCTACAAATGGCAAAATGTAAAGCAGAAAGAAAGCAGACAGATAAAGCAGCTTCTATGATAGGTACTTGCAACTTCTTTACTGGGAAATACAGGCAAAGCGGTGGTTGTTATCAGCCACTCTGACACCTGGTAAGCTTATATCAGGTGGCACAGGGCACAGCTTTTCCCTGACTCACTGGTCACAGTATCACAGCTGTGCTGGGAAAGAAAGTGTTGTCTGGGCTCACTGCACCTGATGTGCATTGAACAGAGGAGGAAAGAGATCAGAAGAAAAAGATGGGCAGAAAAAAGGATAAGCAAAGACAAGACAGCAAGCCTCCATATCTCTCACCTCAAAGGGTTGTTGAGGATGTGGCTGAAATCAGTGGAGGGTGTCGTAGTTTCCATCTGCTCTGAGGGGGTCAAAGCTGTTCAGGTGCACAACCGTCCCCTCACAACACCCAGCTGCTCCGAGGTTGGCCTGCTGGTATTGTGGGATCCCGAGATGGTGAAATAGCAACTAGAGTATTTTATCCCCTTCCTTTCATCAATGCATCATCTGGCCCTTCTGCTCCCAAGAGCTTCCTTTCTAACGACTGCCAGCCAAGGGCGATGGATGGCATGGCTGGCTCTGTTAATTACATCCGCTGATTTACAAAACACCAGTTTCGATCTGCTAGTTCCCAACTCCCTTTCCTCCTACTGAAGCCCATTCCTTGCAGAGGAATGTTGGACCTACAACGTTTTTAGACTACCTCGATCTGCCTCCTTTTCCTGCGCTTTCTCAACAGATCTACACAGCCGCCTTCCCTAGAACAGCGTCGCCTTGGATGCCCTCCGATACTCACAGCCGCTTTAACTCAGCTCTGGAGGGTCCTCATCAGCACAGCTGGACCAGCCACAGATGTATCTCAGCTCTGTATCCTGTCTCATGCACCAAACACGACTACAAAGCAAACAGCCAACAGCACGTGTGGACAAGGACAAGCAGCAGCTGTCCCCTTGGCCATTCCATCGCAGCTTCTGGCAAGCTTGGGATGGCTTTCCGAGCTGAAAGCTGCACAAGGACCATCCTGTAATTGGCTTATCCATCCCCTGCGACTGTCAAGTCCTCTTTCCAACCTGTATTTACTGCTGGCTGCTTCAACATCACACAGCGAGGGCTTCCTCACTTCAGCTACGCATTGCATGGCGTTCGATGTGCCCCTCTTGTCTGCTTTGGCTCAGCCCCTTAGTTCGTGTATCACGAAGCATAAAGAATACCCTCCTCTATTGAATTTTGTGATTTCACAGACCTTTGTTGTATCTGCCCTGTATCACCTTTGTCGAGCTGAGATAACACATACAACTATTTAGTTTCTCATGTCATGGAAAGTATTTCACACTGCTGAAGGTTCTTAGAAACCTTCTCTTTATTGTTTTGGGACATACAAAACTTTTTTTTAGGTTGGATAATGAGAACTGCAGTCATACGAACCATGGAGTAATTATTTTTCCTGCTGTTCTTATTCATTTCCTAGTAATTTCTAATCTCCCTATTTACCTTTGTACTATTGATGGCCACTGAGCTCCTATTTTCAGAGAGCTCTCCATGAGGACTCCCAGAACTCCTCCTTGAGTGGCACAAGCTAATTTAATTTTTATTACTTTATGTCTGTACTTGGGAGCCTTTTTTAAAAAAACTTGTTAAACCAGGAAATGAGACTTACCCAATCCTGCTTGGTGTGCGTGTCTGCATACGGTGCGTCAGTCTCCTATAATAACTTGAGAGCGCACAGACCAATTCCATCAAATCCTGACTGCTTGCTCGAGTTCTCTAAGATTCCACATCCGCAAAATTTTTTCTTTTTTTTTGCAATTAAGTGACCAAGTAAAGGAGAGAGATCCTATTAATTTCACCAGGATGGAGAAGACTCCCTGTCCGTCACCAAGCACTCGGCACCACATGCAGCAGCAGGAGCCACCGTCTCGGTGGCCGGGTGGCCCCTCAGAAGGCAGCCGTGTGCCACGTAGATAAGGACGGGCTCTCCTGACCTGCCGCTCGTCCTGCGTTCCCTCCTGCACCTCGGCATGCACCAGCACACACCACCTACCTGCCTATTCTCATTTCCTTGGCAGAACTGACATCAGTAGGTGCTGAGCAGCAAATTCCCATGAGTCACTTAGGAAATACCAGCGCTCAGATCTAGGCACACACATGATATTAATGGAAATCCACCATTCTGTTAAATATTGTAATATGGTAACTTTAATCAGAAAGTCTCTTAGTAGTTAAATACTTCAGGCACTGTAGACATTTATACAACTAGCAGTAGATGAATTTTCAAATAGATACTTCTGAGTAATTATCCTCTTGAGACAGCACCAATTGCTAAATAATGCCTCAGTTTAATAGCACATAGCTCTTAAGAAATGAACAATTCTGGAGACTGTTAAATCTCTCAGAAATGTTACAAAGATAGTGATAAATATCTTATATTCCCTTTTTGTCCCTGTGTGGATGAGGAATAGGTCATTTTTTTCTCACCAGCAACCTGGACTTCAAAGACAACTCCTAAGAAAATTAGGGGGGTATCTCCTCCCACTTGCTCTAATAGACAAGGTATGCAAATTTATTCCTCCAGACATTAGCACAGGTTCCTTAGGAGCAAAATTAGTACTGAGATTCACAGGGAAGGCTGTCTAAGCAAAACACGCCTACAGAAGAATAACTGGGAAGAACACGGAGGGGGAACTTCTGCAAATGCCATAAATCCCATGGATTAACAGGCAAGGAATAAATGGTCTGTGCCTCCAGAGTGGCCTCTGTCATGTCAGGGAAGAACTGCTGAGCACAAAGATAAAGCGAACAGCGAACATATTTGATCCAGACTCACGCCAGCAAACCAAGGCATGAGAGAGAGAGAGGTGGTTTTCAGATTAACCTGCTTTTATGTGACATGTGAAGCTCTGGAATATCACAAAAATGAAGGGCTCTTTTTCATATAAAACATTGGCCTCTATTCATACTCCCTGAAGATGTTTTTTCTAAACTCTGCCTGCTTGCTTATTACTTATTGCTAATAAAACAACCTGGGGAAAAGAGATTTGCATTCCCTGGTCTCCAGAGGTCTGTGAATACAGAAATTCAGCACACAGCTCCACAGGGGAGAAGGCTGCCTTTTCACAGCCAACAGCAAAAAGATGGAAGCAAATGGCATGAAAATACTTGTTTATTGGTGCTGACATAATTTTACCTTTCAGGAACATTCAAAATCTTTTAGAGATGACAAACTCTCCAAAGCAACCCATGTCATGTTGTCTTTTCTTCACGCTAGCTCCCTTAGTGTCCCAGCTTCATTTCAACAGTAGCAGCCAATAACACCTACAAGAAGCCATCTCCGTATATCAAGAAAGCAAAAATTAAAAATCACTGCAATAACACCAATTTGTAGCAGATGACTACCTAACTCTTAATATCAAGTAGTTTCATCATCACTTGACAGTGCATTATGAAACGTTCCTATACTTAATATGGCTTTGAATGACGAACGAAAATAAGATGAATGATTCGATAACTTGGTGATCAAAAATTTCCATTGTACTTTCTTCCTCGTTAGAGAAAGTTACATTAAAAAAGAGAAAGATTAATATAGAAGTGCCAGATTTTAAGCAGTGATCGAGGACTTTACATAAAAAAGCTTAAAAAGTAAGGACAGTGAAGTATTTTTAGGTGTGCAATAAAACGCAGCATTTTAACATATATATATGTCACTTTAAGTTCAGTGTGTGATAAATTCCCATTAGTATCTCACTGACAATTGAATCCTGCCTGAATACTAAATAAAGCTGGGGGCTGTGCTTCTGCTAAGCCCTGTTATGTGAAAAAAAAGTTTGAAGAAACACTGGAAAAAGTGTCTCTGTGTGCAAGGTTCAATCGTAAATACTTCTTCAATGACCACTACAGAGCTGGAGGGATACGTCCATCCAAGAGCACGCTCCTCCAGCATGATGTAACCACGAGTCCTGGGCTTGACTTTGGCCCGCAACCTCCACCTGCCAAAGATCTCCTTCGACACACCGATAATTATATGTAGTTTCCACAGGTTAGGTCTTCAGAAAAAAACAGAAGCAACAGCTCCTAGTGTCCTCCCACCCTGACATTAGTTTGGATTCAGTAAATTGGAAAATACCTTTTAGAGCATTATGGAGTCTCTGGAGCTATTATGCCTTGACATGAGGCTGAGACCAGCTGTGCTTGGCAAGCTGCTGGAAGGGGGCTGGAACGGTCTTCCCGAACCCTCATTAATTGCAAGCGTAAGCGTAAGGAAAGATATGTCCTCTATGTATCACTGAAATACAGTGATTTTATTATTTCTATGTCTGGACACAAACTATGAGGTTTTAGAGCTGGGATTTCTGTCCTTACAGGTCGTTCCTCAGAAAGCCACACTTCAACCTGTAGATGTTTAAAAGCCAGTAACCCTAACAGGCTCCCCACACAAAATTACACTAGTTTTACTATGCAATACCAAATTTAATCTGCTAGACACATGCAAGAGTGTTCATGGACCCTTATTCTTGCCCCTATTAAATTACCTTTCCAGAATGTAAAACATTTGACCAGTGCAGCCTGACAAGTGCCAGATGAACGCAATAAATTATAGGCAGAGTAACAGAGCACAATCCACAGGCTTAACTAGGCTGTCTTAATTGGAACACTTACATATCCCTTTTCCCCACATACTCATATAAAACTTGTGTTAAAACAGTGCTGTGCTGTGCCAGACAACAGGTCAGACCTTCAATGTTGGATGCTGTGAATAAACAGCCAGAGCTCAGCTTGAATCTACCTATTTGCGAAACGCTCAGACCAGGGATCGCTTCCTCCTTTGGTATTTGAACAGTGTCCAACCCTACAGATAGGGAATCTGGGCCAAAACACGCTACGACAGCAGAAATCAGTGCAGCAGACCACTGGACTTCACAGTATTTTCAACTCAGATAAAAAGAAACAAAAATAAATTAAATAATTAATTAAATTCAAAATTTTAAAAAAGGGGAGCAAGCATTACTGCCTGCATCGGATTTGTTTGACCTACCTGGGCACATAAAACATTTTTAGGGGAAGATGGTTTAAAAAATACCTAATGCATAATGTAACAACCCATCCGCGCCGACTTCCACCGCACAGCTCATAATCACTATCATCTTGCTCTTTTCCATGTCAACAGCAACGAGGCATAAATACGGATGAACTTTCCTCCACAGTAATAATGCCAGGCATTTTACTAAATCCGTGATATAAAGAAATTTCACCCACTGTTAGATCCTCTTTATCACATGCAGAATTTTGTCGCAGCACACCAAGAAATTGTAGCTATGTGCATATGGTTTTAAAAGATTCAGGGCTTCCACATAAACAAACACATGCATACGCCCACAAGCTTAGGGAAACAATAAATTCTTTTTCGCTGTGAAAAACAATGTTTATTTCCCTTTAAACGCATGAAATTACAATAACTTGATTGTCAGACAGCTGGAACCTCCTTGTAAAACTCTGAGAAATTTTAGCTACGTGCAAAGTAGTCTTGAGCGACTTCTGAAGGCCTTGGTTAATGCTGTCCCCAGAGAGTACGGGGATAATACGGGAATCCTGCCTGCCACAGGAACCAATCAATATTTTAACATCCTTACTGCGATGCTGTTGATCCAGACTCCACAAAGAGCCATCCCTAACACTTGCTGCAGTATATTGTATCATTTGGAGCTAATCGCAGACGAGATAAAGCGGTATATACCTGTTGTGCTGGGAAAATACAAGCGAAACCACTCCAAATATTTTACAGGCCGGCATCCTTGCGATTCAAGGCTTTCTTAAAAGCCATGACAGGCAGGGATTTATTCGTTTGACCAGACCTTAACTTCTCAGCTCCCAGAATCTGGGTTTTCTAGGCACGACACTTAGTAAGACCAAGAATTGAAATGAAGTTGTCAAGCGACAGCAAGAGGCTCTGGCTCCCCTGCCCTCTTCCCCCGGGACTCGCGCTCTGCGCCGAGAGCAGGTCTCCACAAGAGCACCTAATCTAATCTGCCCAAACCTCGCCGAGACCTGGCACTATCTCAACTAGAAAACTGTTTCAAAATTAATCATAATACAACCTCTCAGTTTAACATCTTGTCTGTCACAGAGGCAGAACGGGGCACTTCGCGCAAGTCACACTCAGAGATGGGCAGAAGAACAAGGACAGGAGCTGCCACGCAACCACAGCAGATTTAAATGCGGAGTTACATACCCAGCAGCCAGGTTTATTCACAGTCCTGCCTGGTTTTGTCAACCCCAACCTTAGGCTTTGCTCATGCAAAAAAAACCTTAGACAATTCAGTGGGAGCAAGGGCTGACTTTGTGCTTTACCCAGACAGACAAAAGTAGTCCAGAGACCGCAGGACTCAGGCCATAGGACACCATTTCCGATGCCCATCATTTCCTACTAATCACGAAGGCTGAAAACATTACCTTGTTAAATTTCAATTAATTATGAAGCAATTTAGCAAGCCCTAGTAGAGGCACACTTTTTTCCTGTAAGTTGTCAGCCCTAGTAGAGGCACACTTTTTTCCTGTCAGAAAAAACCTGAATTATATGATTGATGGATGCTTCCAAGCTTTTTAGTGGATACTTCAACATTTTCCTTAGATAAGTGATTTCCCCAAAGTGAAAATGTTAGTTTTAATGAAAGGAAATAGCCTTAATTGGCTGTGATGGGAAGTAAACCCCGAGATAAACACTGCATAAATAATTCGCAACTTTCCATCTGGGAAACTTCTTCCTAAATTGCAAAGTCTCCAAACTGAAATGTAATACACATTATTTTAGCAAACAAAAGCTTCTACATTGGACTTCTTCCAATGTGCCACATCTGGAGTGAAGATCATCTGCTATTCTGGAGTTGATTGCCCATTTTAGGGCATAGTTTTACAAAGTTTTTCTGGTTCAGGATTGAACCACCTTCCCCTAACATGGTGTCTTCCACAGAACAAGTCTGTGCTGAAACTGGATCCAGCTCTAACACCTTGATCTATTTGTGCAAACTCGCATTTCCCTGCTGTCCCATAAGAGCTCCACAGCTGGAATATGTAAAACCTTTCCATATCATCTCATTTACAACATGCTGTAGCCATGGCATCATCTAAAATACATTTGAAGATCAATACTGTAGCCTTTTTCATGGTGGGTTATGGTATATGACCCTAGTGCTCTTATACCTGCACTGAGTGCTCATTCATTTTAAGAGTCAGTCTCCCATCCAGGAGCACATTGGGGACCTCTCCTTTCCCAAGGACTTGCAGCCAGATCTGTGCTGGAAAAGGCCCTCGAGGTGGGTCCCCGCTGCTACAACAGGGCACGTGTCTGAGGGCAAGGGAGGTATTTACTGTGCCTGCCACAAACACAGACACAAACTGCTAAACTCATTTCCACTGTCTCTTCGATGTGATCCTGCAAAATTCAAACCCAGGCTCCTTTTCAGTCTTTATCGCGTTTGCTAACTAGACAAATGATTTGGTTCTCATCGCATCCCTTACTCGGAACAACTACCTAGATGCTTTGTGCAAGGCGTTAAAAATAAAGATTTTCATTAAAGGTATTATTCAAGAAATATAACCTGCCTTTGATGGAAATAGCGTTAATTGAAAGCGGCAGTGTGTGAAACAAAACCCTCTAAAGCAAGAATGTATTGCCTATATATAGTTCTACATATACGTTTGTGTATATATTTAAATCAATAACAACATGGTTAAAGGAAACCGCTAGAGACACATCTATTTTTTTTCTGTCTATTATACAAAATAAATATGGAAGCCTAATGAAGGAATATATTGTGTTTTTCCATATTCGCCATCACAATTTTTATAGAATCAGACAATGGAAATGAGTTTTGCAGTTTCACTATGCCTTCTGGTCATCAAGGGATAAGTTCCTAGCTGATGACCTTTTTTTTTTTTTTTTTTAACCTCTTTTAATGCGGACTCCAGAATAAACAGTTCCCACACTCTGAGCAAAACTTTTAAAAATAGATTTTCTTCTCTCTCTGCATAAGGTGAAAAATGATCGCACTCACAGCACCAGGTAGCACGTAATTTGTTTGGCAGCGGTTTCAGTCAGATCTTTTGCTTTTATACAGCAGCACACAGAAAGCACCCTGGGACTAGATGGGAACGGCAGAGTTTACCACGCTCGCCCCTAACCACTCTCTAGTTTGCTACGCTTAAAAGGCTTCTCCAGTCCTGGGTAACTCTTGAGCAGGAAGAAGTGCTACTGAAGGGGTCACAAATCATTTAATGGGTTTGCGCTCCGCTCCCGGAGCATCGCGAGGTGACGCTCACAGCTTTTTATGCCTATCGAAGTGCATCGGAAAGGTGCCAAGACCCTCAGCCTGGGGAATGAGCTGGAACGGTGACAGGGATTCCATGTGCCTGCGTTTCCAGCCGCTCACTCCCACCAAAACCCCCGGATAAAAGCACCTAAAGCCCTCAACTGTCCACAAGCTTCCACATTTTGCTCCCCATATTTAGCACAAGGCAGCCTGAATCACCCTATTATTCTCATGCCTTTTTCACAGGTACGGAACAAGAGGAAAGACAGGAAAATACAATTTTCAAACTGCAATGGTGAGTCAGGGGGACTCAGAGCAGTTACCAATTATGAACAGCAAGCTCATGTTTGGAAACTGCCTTGATTCCACTTGGCTGCCTCTTTATTAAAACTGCTTGCTGAGAGAGGAGATGCTGAGAGCTTCTTAAATTTTGAGAATGAACTATTTTCATTCTTCAACGCTCAGAGATGCTCAGCAGTTTGGGGGGGAAAAAAAAATCCATGCTGCTCAGAGTCATTTTGCAAAAATCCACAAACCATAGAAAAACAATAGCTTTGAACTTATATTTAATATTAAGGGCTATTCAGGAAATGGAAAATGCTTTTTTAAATGTTTAACCATATAAACAACATCTGAGAAAGCATTTCTTATTAAACATTTTTATGATTACAGCTACTCTGCTTCTGCAAAAGCAACAACTTATAAAAATAAAACTAATATTTATGGGTACTGTAGCTCAGGAAGGGACCTTTTTATAAGACACACTTAGTGTAACAGCCATTACATCTGAATCATGTTATTGCAAAAAAAAATGAGCTTTTTTCTTTTTTTTTTTAAAGGTGGGTTAACATTTAACAACTTTAGGTAAATGATAACATGTGAAATTAATTTCCCACAATACCAAACAACAACAAAGCAAGGACCAAATCTGTGAGACGCTGACCATCCTACTGCACCGCAAGCGTCTATAACGGGGTTGAGACATGGGGAACATCATGACACCCACAAATACGTGGGCATTGCAAGGCCGTGGGGGTGATTAACGAGTTACCAAGCCCAGCACGGCTCTCGGTTCGGACCCTGAACATGATGCATCTTGCTTTAAAGTCATTGAAGTCCAGGGGCAAAAGAAAAACCCACCCCAGGCTCTGAGCCTTGTGTCCTGAGCCTTTCTCCTCTCGCTGGTAGCTGCCATCAATATCAGTTGTGAAAACTTCAGCACCATTCCCTAAGGAAAGCCCTAATTACAAGAGTAAGGAATCTTACCTCTCCAGAACTGGAAGGGATGCCCTTTAAAGTAGGAGTTCAAGGTCATACTTAACTCACCCAAAGTCCCCAAGATAATTACTCTACAACGTATGCGCTAATCAAAGCCATGTTTTAGGATTTGGCAGACAAGCTGTTCTGTCTATCAGAATATCTCACAGATGGCATGTATGTGACACAACATATTCATCATGTTATATTCTTAGTATACGCAGTTTTCCCCACTGCTGAATTTTCCTGCATTCAGCAAGGGCTCTAAGCAACTGCTGGTGCCTTGGAAAGACACACTCCCAACCTCGCTGTCTTTAAATTAACAGAAGAAAAAGAATCTAAAGGTTGAAGAAACTCATTCTTCTGTGTAATTGTAAAGCATATTGAATTTGATTTTTTTTTTTAACCTTCGGTACTATTTTTTAACTTCTATTTTGGAGCTTATGTTTGCTTCCTATTCTTCAGTTCACATATTGTAGTTTCTTTTTACTTGATGTGTGCCATATTGTTTTAGCTTTTGCTCTCACTCTTGCTTATTTATGATCTTTTTTGGACCAAAATCTCAATAAAATTTGCTTTAGGGGCTTTTTTTTTTTTAAATCTTTTTTTCCAGGTAGTTGCATGCATAAGCGGACCATTAAAATTGAATCAGTTCAGTGAATCAAACTGGATGACAACAAACTAAAATGAGCAGAAACACGCCTAAAGCAACAAGCAGATTACTTATTTATTTTACTTATTTGTAGTGTTGCTTGCCTTTTTTCCTCTCCTCTTGTTCTTGTGATGAAATACAGAGCCATATTTGTTTTTAAATACTAAAATGAGTTTGCAATCCTGAACGCCATGTAGATTTTATAAAGAGAAATGCCCATCCACACAAGATAGGTCCTTGCAGTTACAGATGCTGGCCCAGAAAGCTCTTTTAAAGCTCATCATCAGGAGTTAGCCAGCAAGCATGGGCCAGAGTTCACGCAAATAAACTTCCTGCTCCCAATCTCTCTAACTCCTATTGCAATTGTCCATCATTTACTCCCACTTCTATTTTTGTTTTAGAGCCTCCAACCTGTGCTGCCTCAACTGCTGATCTTCATTTTGCACAGCGCGTCTCCATGGATTAGCCCTTGTTAAGTGAGGACAAGAGTTAAGAGAAAAATAACGGAAAATTAACTCCTGTGTCTTGGAAAGAGCAAGCCAACAGCCAGGAAAGAAGCTACCAAGCTTCCTATTACAGAATGATAAATGTCACTGCCGTACTCAATTTTTTTTTCAGTAGTTTTCAATGTTTTAGCTTTTATGCTGAAAGCCAAAACATTAATAAAGCAATTGAAGTAGTAGGCATATAAGTCCAGGAATGTCAGTAGCAAGGTTTCACATATGTCACTTTGCAGTAATAAAAGACTTCATATATAGTGCCAGGACTCAATGTTACTATTTTTATTTTTTATATAAGGCACTAAGGACAGGAATGCAAGCAAATGGAGGAGAAAAATGAAGGCAATTCCAATTAATCATTTCCCCTAGTGACATTTTAATGCATTATTGTTACAATTATTCTCAAATGCCCTCAAAGGATCATCACACCAGCTTTCTGAGAGTCCATTTTTCACCAAGTGAAATTTTAACAAGCAACCTTTCTGATCAGGTCTGATCTCTGAAGGGGGAACACCCGTTCATCCCTCTCCCTTTGTGGGAAACTGGGCTACTCTATGCTCCAAAATACCAGGTTTAAGATGTTATGAGGGCCTCTTTTCATTCCCTCGTTCTTTCACTGGCTTGAGGTTTTCTCTGCTTGGGTTTGTTTCCTATTCACTTCTCAATGACCTTCTTAAATTCTGTGTTTTCGGAAATCTACTTAACATATGACAAGAGAAAATACATTAGCCAGGCTGGGAAGGAAGAAGAGGGAAGAGGAGGAGGTTTTTTAAAATTTTTTTTTTTTTGGCTAAAGCTATAAAGTTACTTTAATATTTTTTCCGTTTTACAACCTATGACTAAAATAACCTCTTATGTCTCAGCATAATTAGTTCCCCAGCCTTGGTGTGCCCAAGAGCCTCGTGTTGTTTGGGGTGCTGTTTGCCAGGGAACACTTAATATTCTCATCTATCACATGAATCAATAAAACACAACCCTGTTTTTCACAAGGTGGCAGTGTATTAGGAAGAGTCATATGGGCTGAGTTAATTTAAAAGTAATAGACTGAAATTGTCCGCATTACTTTTATTGAACTGACAGAGCAGGTCCAGTACTGCTAAGAAATTAATTCCATTTCATGGAATCACAGCACGAGGCCATAAAAGTTACTGGATTTATCTTAAAAATAATAAAAAAAATTAAGCTCAAGCTCTCATTTTTACTTCCAGAATATGAGGATTTTTAAAGACGCTACTCAGGAAATGAATGGGTGAACTTGAGCTATCCCAAATGGGCCATATATCCATGGGGCTAAATTCCCGTCCATTAAAAATAAAATAAAATAAAAAAAAGACTGAAAATTAAATTCAGACGCCTTCAAGAGGCATGAAAGTTAGATATGAAGCTCCCATAAATTCCCTTTATCCTCAATGGTGGGAAGAGGCTCCTTTTGAGGGCAAAGTACTGCAAGACTCCAGCACCCTTGGGAAGGTGCCCGTCCCTGCTGACGTAACCACTGGGGTGCACCAGGACTTTTGACAAGGGGTCTCGCTTGGCTCCAACTAGCTGAGCTCACACTAAAAGGCCCCAAAATCAGCAACAAAATCACCCCAAACTGATGGCAGGGAGGATTTTCAGTGCCGGCCTGCAGGGCTCCTGCCTGCCCCAGGTACACCTCACCCTCCTCCACAGCTCCGTTTCGGGTTGTTAACACATTTGCGTCCTTATTATGTTTTAATAATGAGTCTTGAATGCAATTTTAGAGCCAGAGGAGTCTAAAGAGCTCTCAGAGTCTTATTGGAATCAGTGTCAGCAAAGATCTCACCTTTGATAATACCCATTTTATCAGGACTACCACCCGGAGAAGGGGGCCGCCAGGCTGTCCCCATGCAGCACCCCCAGACTTCACCCCTTGTTATCCTAAAAGGTGGGTCCTCAAAATGATAAATTCTCCTCAGACATGAAATTAAAATCTTCAGCACCAAACATATATTTGCATCCAAGGATACATGTCATCTCTCAGATCTTGCTATTTAAATCATTTGACTTTGAGTGAGATATGGGGGAAATTTAAGTTTCAGTACATTTTAGTCTCCATCATGTCAAATTTACAACCCTGGAGTAAATCACACTGCCAAGACAAATGTCTTCACTTAAATCAGATTTGTTGCTTCCTTCCATGCTTCAGAACATTAATAAAATTGGAGTTCTAGTTCATAATAATAGTTTCATCCTTACTGTGCCAGGAAAACCACAAGAAGTTCATAGGAACCTCAATTCACCCTCTCCATATGCACCTTTGTAGCTTAAGCGATTAGAAGACCTCATTTTTATTAGCTATATGAACACAGAAGCATCTGAACCAAATCCTCACCAGTGCATCAGCATGCACACAGTCAGGTTAGAGACACAGATTTGCTTTAAATAGCTTCTCTGCATGCCCTTCTCATCCTCAAACTTCCAGATGATGGGAGTCATTAAAAACAACCAAGCAGCTCCCTGGGAAAGGGGCAAGGGCACATGAATGCAAAGGAAATGGCAGGAGTGCTCACAGCTCTGTGAAATTACCCCAAATTTCCTCCCTTAATGGGAGAAATTTCTAACAACTGTTTTCCCCTGTCATAGTTCCAACACCTTTGACATCTGCTCTCTCCAGAGAACCAAGTCCCTCTTCTGTTCTTGGATCTGACACATGATTTTATGAGGTGCTACCAGCGAGGATTTTTGGATCCCGTCCTCCCAGTTACACCAGGGAAATCATTTCCCGTTTCCCCACCGCAGCACCACCCAGAGACCCCAAGCAGAGGCCACAACACACTGCTTTTGGCTTTCTGCAGCATTAACGAGCAGCCTCCTCCTGCACCAAGCAGCCTGCGGTGGGAAAGAGGTGTAGGCCGCACTCGTACAACAGCAGGTCACGGAGCAGAGATCTCAGCGCGTGCCAAAAAGGCCACCTGGTGAAGGCCTTTTTGACCGACCACTAGTCTCCTCATCAATCCTAAGCCTCAAGATCAGTGGAGACGGGGTGAGTGACACATGCCGAGATCTCCAGCGAGGGATAAGGCACGTGAAGGTATCTTTGTGCTTGCCACCCACCAAAGGCCTGTGACACACGCGGCTCCGCTCCGGAACGGGAGACACGCGTCGCAGGAACGTCCCTTGGAGCTCTGTGCACTTGAAGTGCTTACTGCAGCATTATTAGGGCAATCTTTCAGCAGGCTTTTACTCCCCAACCTCTCCCTGCTTTAACAAAACACTCCGAAGCCTGTATTAACAACAGGCTTTAATGAAAACCATACATTTCGTGATGAGTGTTTGGTCATGCATGGGAGATTTGTTTCCTATCAGGATCACTTCTCTGTAGGAATATGACAAGAGATTAAATCATTAAAAATGTATAGTCTGTAATTAGTTTATCATTGCCAGAATTGCAGGAATATTTTCCAACACAAAACTGATGCCACCAGCAAGAGATCATTTTGAAAGATCAATGTTGCTGAGATATCAAAACCAGAGTAATTAGGAGGCAGCATGCACACTGTTCTCCTCCATACTTTTTTCCCCCTGTTTCTTTCTTTTTTTTTTTGGGTTCCATACACAGAACAAAAACCTTGTAAATCCAAACAGCGATGGACCAGATTCTCTGAACCATGCACATATTAAGGACTCAAATTATAGGGCGAAGCAAGATTATTTTGAAGCAGCACCATGCTTTGAGCCTTGAGGATTTTCACTAGCTGCATTATTCCTGAAGAAAGCAGCACAAAGCACCACAAACAGGATCTCCGTATTAGTTAATTATGGCACTGCAATATTTTCACCGGAGGCATTTTAGAAATAAACTGCAGTACAGTGGTGCTGTTTGTATTGCAATAGTTAAGGTAGTTTCAGACCATAAATTATAAACCCCATTTTTCAGAGTTTATGACAGGGCTATAAAGAAAGGAACCAGCCTTAGCCAGTTTGCTTTTTATGACATAAAAAAAATTAGCTATTTGAAAGCTATACATTTATGCATGAGTTCAATGGTTTCAAATGATTTTCCCCTCCCACACTCTGCCATTCTCTGCATGCACAAAGACACGGTCGCACTTGGTGGCCATCCACCCCTACCTCTGTATGCTGCCCCATCCTCTCGCATATTACCACTCAAAATCAGATTCTTTTGTTTTTGGTGAGAATTTGCTATCTCCTGCA
>NW_010588234.1:29524-179818 GCF_000705375.1 Tinamus guttatus | reverse complement strand
TGCAAATATTTATTAAGGAAACATTAAAGCCATCATTTTCTAAGGGAGGTTCATGGATCCCTGGGGGACTAATTTAAAGGGGCCTGGAGAAGATAATTAAGAAAAGCCAGTCTGCTGTCAGGAGGCTGAAACTCACTGAACACAGGCCGGTGCTTCAGAAGGAAAATGTTGAGGAAAAACAACAAACCAGAAGAAGTCGAACACGGCACCGACACGTGAGATACTTTTTTCCCCCCTCAAGGTGAATAGGGAATTAAAGCAGAGTAGAAGGTTGATGTCAGCTTCCAGAACAAAGAGTTTTCTTCCAAAGCAGATGTCAAACACACTGGCTCAGAGCTACAGCTCTAGCAGCCTCTGCACACCAGCCCTGCCACTGAGGACACCAGGGTCCCGTGCCATCCCACCCTCCTCGTTTTGCCTGTCCCTTTGGATCGCGGTGGGACAGGCTCCCTGGAGGGACTTTCTTTTTCAAGTTACTTCACACAGGAGCCCCAGGATATGATCATGGACCTGGACCACCAGGATACACAGTGTTGGATGTTGAGATAAAGGCTCTTTCTGCACCAATAGATGTGTTGCTGCTTGCATTATTTCCTCTCAGATGCCTAGCAAGCCATCAGGCACCAACCCGAAAGCCTTTAGATCCACAATAACTTGCTTTGAAAATGGGATGCAAGATCCTAAGTCACTTGCACATTTCTGACTGCTCTTCTCGCTGCTCATTAATATTGCTGAAGTGCTCTATGGTGTTCTGTTGGAAAGCACTATAAATGCAAAATGTTCCACAATAATCAAGGAAGTCTTTTAGCATACAATTTGATTTTATACGTGCTTTTCATACTCACAGTGTTTAACAGCTCTAGGCAGCAATTATTTTGTTAAAGATAAAACAGTAGGTAACAGTGAAAGTATAATTTTTCCCGACCCAAAAGCCATTCACTAAAGAAAACCAATTCAGCTGACAGCTAGACAACGCTTTTCTGCTGAACTGGGATAAAATGCAACACTTTGCCTTCCTCAAATTATGTACTCTTTCAATCTGAGTTACCTGTAAATGCTCACACTGAGGGGTGTCCCAGTCAAGTCAGGCTAGTCTTTCACTACCACATGCCCCATGCAGTTTCCTACTACCAAATAACCACCACAACAGCGTTAGCGTGGTTAGATGTTGCATCCTCACCTTGCAGAAGGGGAAGCAATGACACTCAAATCGCCTTACTTGCCCCTCAGTCGACTACGAACCTGCAGGCCCTAACAAGGTTTTGTAGTTAAACGATGCATTTCCAAAAGCAGCATATGCAGAGGTGCCCATCTGGGCAAAGCCCCAACCCGCCTGTTCCTGCACATTCGGCAGCGCTGATGAAGGAGACTCTCCGTTCCCACTCGCTCGGCTCGTTCCCCAAGACGATATCGCCCGTGATTATGCGGATATCTCTAAAGGGAATGAGTGAATCCATAAGTCAGCTTATGGAAACACAGTTAAAAAATTGCACACGCTTTGAGAAGAGCGAACCCCTGAGTGTTTAACTGTAGCAATAACTGATTGCTGTGCAGAAATACAGAACTATAGAAACAGTAAAGCTCATCCCCACAAGCTGACACTAAACCTGTCACCAAGACTTTCCTAGGTGCACAAAACAAACTTAATTATATATAAACATACACACACACGTACATAAACAACTTAGAGGAAAGGCACGGCAAAATCACTTATCAGATCTTAGTCACACAACTTATTGGAAGGGGTACGATACTTCTACTTGATCCACACCAAGTTCTTAAAATTGAGATACCGAAACCTCCTCGACATCATTAACCTGGACTGAAAATAATCAATAAATAATCATTTTATGTGTAAGTATGAAAGGCAAATGCCTAATACATTAATTGTGAAATCCCTTTTTATACTAATGGTTGCCATAACCTGAGGGATCGATTCCATTATGGATATTTACACAGTGACCTATTAGAAATACACGGAAGTATCATTTTTTACATTGATTACCCATCCTTAAAACAGATAGTAATGTATACTTAAATGCATGGATTGCAAAAATCATTTTTAACCTTTATTACATACTCTTTGCTGAAAAGGAAATCGTTTGAGCATCATGCTATGAAAGACACAATTTCAATTTATTGCCCCAGCAGGGCAACCAGGGAGACAGCTACAAATCCAACCAGGAGCCGCTTGAGCAGCCTCAAGGTTACTGGGAAACGCTCGGCACGGAAACTGCCACCAGCAAGAGCCTGGAGCAGCTCGCCACCCTCCCACACACAGGGGTGAATGGGGATGAAATGCTATATCCTGATCCGTTACGGGCCTCATGACTAGAACAGCCGTGATTTGTGTACGCCTGGAGAAAATGGAGCACGGCCAACAAGGGACAGCAGCACCTTTCTACAAAGTGACGTCTTTGGGTTAGTTTGCAACGTCTTTGGGTTAGTTTTGCAACTGAGGAGGAAAAAGGGCTTTTTCCACACAGTGCAGGCACTCTATGGATAATAAAAAGGGAGGAAATAAACTGAAGGCTCCTCACACCTTTAAAATGAGTTGTCATCGTGTTAACCAAGCGCCCTTGAAGGTGCACGGTCATTACATCAAGCACAACCATGCTAGACTTGTGTCTTGGGGTGACCACCACAAGTCCAGAATAAATCCTCCGGCATCTCAAGAGAGGTGTGCACCAAGAGGATATATTAATAGGAAAAAAAAAAAAAACAGCACTGATTTTAACCCAGCAGCTTTCTGGCATGATTAGCAGGGAGAATCTCAGCATAGAGAAGCCCAGAAACCTTGTGGGCGCCCGCTGCCCCTCCTCGGCACAAGGGCTGCAGGGCTGGTGCTCACGTCCAAGCCGTCATCCTAAGTCCTGCAAACTCTCTAAACTGCCCTGCACGAGGCTCCAGCTTAATCTTCGGAGTGTCCTTTCTTTCTAAGGTAGATTGAACGTCCCAAGCCTCCTCCTTCAACTGCATTAAAATACAGCAAACGAAAGAGGGCCGACAGCACCGCAGTGAGCCCATTATCTCAACCCCCAGATTGCTATAACTTTACAGCAGTAAAGAAATGAAGCTAAGAACAGGCTTTAAATACCGTTTCAAGGATAAGGTATCGATGTATTGATCTCTGAGTGCTATTACCAGATGGCTATCTCTGGGTGTCAGGCAAATTCGTTCATTGCTGCAAAGACAAACCAGGTTGTCGAGGCCTGAAAATCTTCCTTGCTAATTATTTCTCTCCTACTGTCCTTCCCAGCTTCAACTTCTGGTTGTTCCCAAATTATTCCTCATGATAGCCACCAAAACCAACAGTGTTTTCTTTTGTCTTAATTAATGTAGGAAAACACACAAACTCTCTGCTAACAATTACAGCCATACCATGAAATATCACACATGGTCACATTTAGGTGTTTTACTATCTCAAGTTTTAAGCAGGACAAAATGGTTTGCTAGGAAACTTTCTCTGAAGTGACAGCTTGTCTTTCTACTGAAAACATTAATTTCCTTCTGCCTGTTCTCATTCCCAAACTCCTCAGAGCCGAGTCCTGCATTTTCTCTCTCACGTTTCATATATATTTCATATTACTTTTCTTTCAAACGGAACAACACAGCAGCACTTGGAGCTGAAAGCATCCAGAAATTGCTGGTTTGGGTTTCTTGAAAGACTACTGTGTAAGCTCTTGATCCCGAATCCTGGATGAGCGGCAGCTTCCCTGGGATGGTACGGGGTGGATGGCACGACACACAGCCAGTGCTGGGGCTGCAAAGGGAACATTTTACTAGAGGTGACAGGATCGGTGATAGGAAAAGCGACAGGAGTTTTGACCATCTTGAATCTTGGTCTTGCTGCTGCTAAACTGCCATATGAGCTACCAGGTTTCAGAAATGGTCACCAAGCAGCAGCAGCAGCAACATGACTTGGTAAACAGACTTTGCTATTAGCTCCTGATAGGATTAATGGTATCGACCTTGCGTGCTATTTCAGGGCAAAGGCCCCTAAATATTTTCCTAGTTTAATGGGGAAAAAAGGGAAATACTAGATGGTGTTAAGAGGAAGAAGACACGGATAGGAATTTTGGATGGACAATTCCATTTATGCTCAGGAAATAATGGATTTTATTTTTACTCTTGAAACTTCACCTTTTGAATGCAGCTCATTATGTGAGCACTCACATTTCTGCCTCCCAAACAAAATGAGACCTCTCAAGCAAAGAATTTCAAATGAATCTTTTTTAAATCCTTCCTGTTATCTCCAATCTCCTATTTTGAACTGGATGTAATGACATTTCTTTTTCTTGAGGGATATTATGGCCCTGCCTAGTGTGTGCCACCACAAGATTAAATGTGTCACTCAAGTCTCAGCAAGCCACCTTCTCCTCAAGAGCACCAGCCTGCCCTAAGACGCTCTGGAGCTCACAGAATTGAGAACAGAATCTCCCCCTTAACCAAGGGTGATAAGAAACTGAAGAAAAGAGGTTTCCTCCTCTTTATGGATGATTTCTGTCATTTTGCCTACTCATCTGTGGGTCGTTCTGCATTTTAAGGAGGTAAATTTGCTGCTGTTCGGGAACCCTCGAGCATTGCATGCAGGCATCGAGCACTGAATTTGTTATCTGTGCTGGAGGAACTGCCACCCTGAAGGAATGGAAGGGCTTGATGTCAGAAAAAAAATCACCTGAAATCAACCAAAATCATCATCTTGGCATCCTAAGAAAAGGCAGAGAGCAAATACAAATGGTATCCTAGGCACACACATCAAAACAGAGAATACGGTTAAAAGCTCTATAAAGGCAATCAGGAAAAAATTCAAGCAAACTTTATTTAGTCCATCCCCATCAGGATGAAGTCCCCAAGGTCCCTTCTCCCCCGGTACCCAGGAGGTGTGTGGTGTAGCTCACACTAATGCTTATTTTTAACTCTCAAGTTGTGCTCACCCCCTGGGTGAGTGAACAAGCAGCCTCTCAGGTCTCCACCCTTATTTGGTGGCTGTTCAAAACCCCGTTTTCCCACAGTCTCAGGGAAGAGCGATTCATGCCAAACATATTCAGAAGACAGTTTCAATCTTCTTTTCCTGGACAATTAGCAGCCCCCTCTGAAGACACTAAGGCTCTTTGGGCAGGACCGCGTGCCACTTTCTGTGCTTGACTAAGCTATTAACCAACAGCCCACCAAAGGGGCGAAAAGCTCTTTCCCACCTGGTAATACTATTTCAAACCTTGGTGTGAAGCCAAAATTTATATTTCATACCAGTGTGTAAATCAGGAACTACGTTTCCCAACACCTCCTCTGCGGTCAGTGGACAGCAATCCTGAGTCCTCTTGGCGGGATACAGTAACAGAGATCTTCCTGTTGAGGGAGCAAGGAGGCAGCCAGGAAATAAAATGAGCTGCAGATTTCCTGGAAATAGAAGCCAGTTTTGCCTTCTTTCTAAAGCAACAGGATAAAGCAAAGCCCCTTTTGAGGGCAGCCAGCCTAAATGGGAAGGGGACAGAGAAGGACGTTGCTGGCTTCTTAAGACATGAGCTGAAAAGCCCGACTTAATGGGGATCCATGATCTTTGCTTACTAAGCTGTGTAAAAAATTCAGGGAGAAGAGGACACATGTATTCTGGGATATAGCTAATTTTCCCCAAATCATTTTTCTCTAAAGAAAGATGAGTGCCTCTTGTCTCAAAGCATGAGCAAAAACATACACTTTTTTCCAACCGCTTGATTGTTTTCTCATTGCTACCAGGCTGTAAACACTTGTAGTGTTTTTCATCCTTTTTCAACTTCAGTTAACTTTCCCATCCTGTCTGAAAATACAACGCCTGTGAACAGGGGAAATTGCAGGGACTATAGTCATGCTGCTGCCTGATCTCTTACATCATGTGAAGCTTTACCAGGGAAGGAACAAAGCAGCTCATCGCAGCGAAGCCGGCGGCCGCAGCAACACTGCGTAACACAGCGGCACTGCGTAACACAGAGCAGGAGCCACTGCACCAGCCCAGGGAAAGGACGCGCGCTGCCCCAAAGGCTGTTAGAGCAAATATAAGAGACCACGGAGGGATTCAGTTGGGAGGGCATGAAAGAAACCCAGCATGGTAACACCGACCAGCACAGCCCGCAGCAAAGGCACTTTGCAGGCTACCTCCCGAGAGAATTAGAAAGCCTTTTGGTGAGCATCCTTGTAAAGCCAGCTTTAAACAAAACCTTCTCAGGCCCACGAATAACAAGACAGCAAGATGCACCTTCCTTTTTGGTCGATGCGAGCTTTTGACCACCGTCATTCAGAGCACACTTTTTAACATGTGGTTTAACAGAACTGAAGGGAGACCTGCATAAACGTATCAAGCCTTCTGACTGCAAACGTGTCCAATGCAATTTATTCTCTTGGCATGAAATAGTGGCAAATGTTTAGAATTCTTCAGCAGAGAAAAAAAACCCACCACAAATACAATCAGTAAAACAACAGTATAATAGTCATTTGAAATCATTTCCTGCTTGCTGACTTATATCTTGATTAACATCGGTGAACTCTATTCCCACTGCTTGAGACCCAGTGAAAAGGCTTCCATGGGAAATACTGGCAGACAAGCTACCACCGAGCCCGGTAACTGCATTAAGGTTTTGTTTTGTTTTTTTGTGTGTCAAGGAAACATTATCACTTCTTAACACATTTATGTAATGTTTCTCTTTTTTCTTTTTTTTTTCTTTTTTTTTTTTTTTTGCCAAATGTTATCTAACTGTTATTTCTAGGGGGCCTAGAGATTGGAATAACTACTAAGGGTCACACGTCTCAAGAGGAAGACACTCCAAAGTCCCAGAACTATCCCACGTGCTTTAGGCAAGCTGAGCACTTAGCAAACATCGCCTCTATTTAATTTAATCACTCGAGCACTGCCTGTGCACACATCCGTCACGTGTGCTCAGAGCACATGCAAATGTGCTCCCATCAGGGGTGCTTCACTGATCCTTAAACCTCCCAGATTTCATGCATACAGACTGTTCTTGCCCCGAAAAAATATCTGCCTGTGCCTAAGTTCCAAAATGTAAAAAGTTATGAGCTGCCCGTTTTGGAAAACTTGGCTCCCTTCAAGACTGAAGTGGCCAATCATTCTCCTCTGGGAGCACTAAACCAGGTTCTCCAAATCGGTGCCCTCCAGCAGCTGCAGAACGAGCTGCTCTCTGCAGTTGTAGCCAGCCCTGGTACGCAGCTGTAGCCAAGCGGGAGCTTCTGCCCAGGAGGCTTTTGCACAGAAGGCTGCTGAGGTTCAGCCGGGCCTCTAATTTGGGTCAGGAAGCCTGGGGGCACCAGCGGGGCCGTCCTACCTCTCCTCACACAGGGGGGCACCAGGTGGTACCGAAAGTCCCAGGTCCTTACCTAGGCCTCTTGAGTCTGTCCCGCTCAGCCGCGTCCCCTGTCCGGCAGCACATGGAGTCACAGAAAGGACTTCCTTGTACTGAAACGCTCCTGCCTTGCGGAGACTAGCCAAGTATTCTTGACAGGGCAAAGCAGGAGAAACAGCCATCACCTCCTCCCCTCCTCCTTTCCCTCCCATAATCAAGATCTCCAGAAGGTGAGAAGTTCACAAGCTCTCCCACATACTTGTTTCTTTTCCTTTTTCTTGCTGCACTGAGCACCCAGAGCAAATGCCTGTAAACTCCCTGGCCTGAGTCCCCAGGAAGCTCCGAGTACGGAAACCTGCCGCTGCAGCACGAGGGAGAGTCGCCCATTTTTCTAACTCAGACAATCCCACATTTCAAGCAACAATCCTATTGAATCTGCTACCTTTCATTAAAGTAGCTCTTATAACTCTGTCAAATTCTCCAACCTTGGTATTGATTTTTCTTCTTGCTGGCTTCTTAAGACATGAGCTGAAAAGCCCGACTTAATGGGGATCCATGATCTTTGCTTACTAAGCTGTGTAAAAAATTCAGGGAGAAGAGGACACATGTATTCTGGGATATAGCTAATTTTCCCCAAATCATTTTTCTCTAAAGAAAGATGAGTGCCTCTTGTCTCAAAGCATGAGCAAAAACATACACTTTTTTCCAACCGCTTGATTGTTTTCTCATTGCTACCAGGCTGTAAACACTTGTAGTGTTTTTCATCCTTTTTCAACTTCAGTTAACCTTCCCATCCTGTTTGAAAATACAACGCCTGTGAACAGGGGAAATCGCAGGGACTATAGTCATGCTGCTGCCTGATCTCTTACATCATGTGAAGCTTTATCAGGGAAGGAACAAAGCAGTTCATCACGGCGAAGCCTGCGGCCGCAGCGGCACTGCGTAACACAGAGCAGGAGCCACTGCACCAGCCCAGGGAAAGGACGCGCGCTGCCCCAAAGGCTGTTAGAGCAAATATAAGAGACCACGGAGGGATTCAGTTGGGAGGGCATGAAAGAAACCCAGCATGGTAACACCGACCAGCACAGCCCGCAGCAAAGGCACTTTGCAGGCTACCTCCCGAGAGAATTAGAAAGCCTTTTGGTGAGCATCCTTGTAAAGCCAGCTTTAAACAAAACCTTCTCAGGCCCACGAATAACAAGACAGCAAGATGCACCTTCCTTTTTGGTCGATGCGAGCTTTTGACCACCGTCATTCAGAGCACACTTTTTAACATGTGGTTTAACAGAACTGAAGGGAGACCTGCATAAACGTATCAAGCCTTCTGACTGCAAACGTGTCCAATGCAATTTATTCTCTTGGCATGAAATAGTGGCAAATGTTTAGAATTCTTCAGCAGAGAAAAAAAACCCACCACAAATACAATCAGTAAAACAACAGTATAATAGTCATTTGAAATCATTTCCTGCTTGCTGACTTATATCTTGATTAACATCGGTGAACTCTATTCCCACTGCTTGAGACCCAGTGAAAAGGCTTCCATGGGAAATACTGGCAGACAAGCTACCACCGAGCCCGGTAACTGCATTAAGGTTTTGTTTTGTTTTTTTGTGTGTCAAGGAAACATTATCACTTCTTAACACATTTATGTAATGTTTCTCTTTTTTCTTTTTTTTTTCCTTTTTTTTTTTTTTTTTGCCAAATGTTATCTAACTGTTATTTCTAGGGGGCCTAGAGATTGGAATAACTACTAAGGGTCACACGTCTCAAGAGGAAGACACTCCAAAGTCCCAGAACTATCCCACGTGCTTTAGGCAAGCTGAGCACTTAGCAAACATCGCCTCTATTTAATTTAATCACTCGGGCCCTTCGGTAGGGCTGACCTACAGAGCACTGCATGTGCACACATCCAGCACGTGTGCTCAGAGCACATGCAAATGTGCTCCCATCAGGGGTGCTTCACTGATCCTTAAACCTCCCAGATTTCATGCATACAGACTGTTCTTGCCCCGAAAAAATATCTGCCTGTGCCTAAGTTCCAAAATGTAAAAAGTTATGAGCTGCCCGTTTTGGAAAACTTGGCTCCCTTCAAGACTGAAGTGGCCAATCATTCTCCTCTGGGAGCACTAAACCAGGTTCTCCAAATTGGTGCCCTCCAGCAGCTGCAGAACGAGCTGCTCTCTGCAGTTGTAGCCAGCCCTGGTACGCAGCTGTAGCCAAGCGGGAGCTTCTGCCCAGGAGGCTTTTGCACAGAAGGCTGCTGAGGTTCAGCCGGGCCTCTAATTTGGGTCAGGAAGCCTGGGGGCACCAGCGGGGCCGTCCTACCTCTCCTCACACAGGAGGGCACCAGGTGGTACCGAAAGTCCCAGGTCCTTACCTAGGCCTCTTGAGTCTGTCCCGCTCAGCCGCGTCCCCTGTCCGGCAGCACATGGAGTCACAGAAGGGACTTCCTTGTACTGAAACGCTCCTGCCTTGCGGAGACCAGCCAAGTATTCTTGACAGGGCAAAGCAGGAGAAACAGCCATCACCTCCTCCCCTCCTCCTTTCCCTCCCATAATCAAGATCTCCAGAAGGTGAGAAGTTCACAAGCTCTCCCACATACTTGTTTCTTTTCCTTTTTCTTGCTGCACTGAGCACCCAGAGCAAATGCCTGTAAACTCCCTGGCCTGAGTCCCCAGGAAGCTCCGAGTACGGAAACCTGCCGCTGCAGCACGAGGGAGAGTCACCCATTTTTCTAACTCAGACAATCCCACATTTCAAGCAACAATCCTATTGAATCTGCTACCTTTCATTAAAGTAGCTCTTATAACTCTGTCAAATTCTCCAACCTTGGTATTGATTTTTCTTCTATTCAAAATAACTCTCCTTTACAACAAGAGCTGGCTGTCACCCTCTTATCTCTTATTTTCACCCAATCTGATCCTCCTTCTCCTTGCTAGTCGTTCCAGATTCCAATTAATCATGTAGAAAATCAGGGATTTATGTTAAGAGGAATGTACAACCCTGAGCTCATCATTAACATACTGTAATTGCAACTTAGTGCTACTGGCTCAGACCTTTTCAACAAGACAGTGGAAATCCTTTGGGGAAAGCAGGACATTCCCATCAAACACAAAAAGACCTGGCTCATGTTACTGAATAGTTATTGCCAAATACAGCTCTGGATGCCTTCTAACATTTGCATCTAACTCTGGAAATTACAGGGGTCAGTCAAGCAGTGGGAAGATGCTACCATAAAAACAAACTGCTGCTTCTTCCCTAAATTCTGTCTAGGTCTCTCTCTATACAACCCCAAGACATGCAAAGCCCTCCACTAACCGTATTTTAGTCTCAGACCATCCTCTCATGTTTCTTCTTAATTATTGCGGGGCATTCACAGAAAAGATCAGCCAGATGAAGATTAAATATTTCACTACTGCAAGATGAAGCACCCAGCACTAAAATGGAACCTTGATTGCAATAAAGCCATTAATTAAAGTCTCAACTGATTCTCCTGTCACTATATGGGAGGCACTAAAGACAACTGCGAAGAGACAGTGCATCAACTACAGTAAGGAAAATAAAACAGTAAAACAGACATTTATGAGATGCTCAACTTACACTGCTCATGATCTTTGCAGTGCATGATAATGGAAACCCAAACTATCAACAATTGGAACTATCTTATGCTTATATTTTCTGATGATGAGAAACCTAAATAAGTTTTAAAAGTGAAAAGCAAAGAGGAAAACTAGTGGAAAGGTCTGGTGGAAGATAAGATAGAGAAACTTTTTATCATCTTCTATTTTTAAAGCATTTTATGGCTACCTAGCCCCTAGAAGGCTGTGGAAACTGGAGACAGAAGATTCTAGGAAAACAATTTGGAAGAATAACTGCAAATTGTCAGTTTGGAATAATTAAAAAAAAAACTTAAAATTGCAAATCCTTATGCAACCTCCTTGTCTGAATAAGTCAGATGTGCTGCAGGAGCTGCAGACTGAATAAGCAGGGCGGGCGAAATTCCCCACGAAGTCCAACATGCAGACATCACGAGCACGAAGCCAAGTCCTCACCCAGCGTTTCACCAGCACATCTCCCATCAAAGTCACTGGAAGCACTAAGTATCCCCATATAACTGCAGATTTGCTCCGTAGAGAGAAGATTACAGTCAAATTACTTCAGACAGTTGAAGTATCTCAGTGTGATATACTCCCAATGGCCCTGTTTAGGTCCCTCCATCATTTATCGACTTCTACTTTGCTACTTCCTGCCAGATGGAGGCAAGGAAATTTGAAGAGCAACTAGTAAATGAAATATAAGGAAATAAAACCAGCGTTGGCTCTCTCTCTTGCAATTAGTCTTTACTTGTGCTTGAAGCCAACACCAAATACCCTTGATGGCAGAAATAATAAATGCAGCCACCACACAGCAACACAGTGTGTTAGGCCCCTCCTGGAAATGGAGGGCAGACTATGGTATGTTCTTCTTTACGTCAAAAAAAAAGCACAGAAACATAAACAGACTTACAAATGCAACAAGGGTAGGGATGATTAAAGGATGAAAAAGGTTCCAATTCTTACATTAAATATATACGTTTTTTCTGTCATCCCCAGGCATATACAAGGTTGGACATTTACCATGCAAGACTCCAGGTGTGACAGAAGGAATTGGTATTTAGGGTAACTCCCTCCCTTCCCAAAAATAACTAGTCTTCCCTGGATAAAGGTTTTCACGCATTGAGTATCACACATTAATGACAGAGGTTGTGCTCTGTCTGTGATAATATAAAACGTGAGGATTTAAGTGATATAAGAGGTATGGCAGCACAAAGTGATAAACTTTGGCAGGGAGATCTGAGCATTCAACTTAGAGAAACTAGCTCCAGACAACACTGAGGTTAGTCTTAGGGTGCACATTCAAAGGGAAAAGGAAGAAAATCAAAGAAGTTGCAAGAACAAAGATACCATTAGAACCTGGAAAGTCTTCTAAGACACAGGCTTAAGGGAGGGCATGAATTGCTAATGCAAATGATTGTTTATAATAGTCATTTAGTGAAATGAATCAAACAACATAAAAACTGGTTAATCAACATGAAAGAGCACGGGCTTTTCATTTACTGCTCAGATGGATTGTGGGTTTTTTGTTTTTGTTTCTTTTTTAATGGAGAAGAACTAGAGCTCTCCAACAACATGCATGCTGGAGCCTGTGGGGACAAAAATCACCCCGTTCCAGAGGCCAAGTTCATGTTCCTGTTCCCAATTTGGCCTAGACAGCACAAGTTTGTTCATGTAAGATTAAAGGAATGAGGTCTCTATGGCGTACTGCAGTATGGTCCTTGGAATAAGATTCTCATTTACTAAATAAATTACTGTATATTACTGTATAATGGTGTTCACATTATAACTGACAATTAGCGCCATTAAAGAGAAAGCTCATAAACATCCAAAGCTCACATTAAATTAACACAGTCATGATTAAAATCACTCTTCTGATTTCTGCTCTTCACAGAAATAATCAGCATTTTGCATAAAAATGAGCATGAGGCAGCTAAAAATCACAGTTCTGCTAGGACAGTGGGCCTGAAAGCAGCTAGCAAAGCCACGTCAGCCGCAGCCACCTACGAGGTGACAAGTGGGCAGGTTTGTCACCCACTGCAGGTAGCTGGGACAGTGCCCTCCACCCATGAACCTCCAAGCAGACAGGGCTGCTCACCCTTGCGTCAACACCGGGGATTAAAGCTCTGTAATTACTGCTCTTGGCTCTAATGAGGGAAACCTGGGTTCCCGCCCCAGCATGAGGGAAGCTCGTCTGCTTTACTGGAATTTTGTCACTTTGGCATTTAAATCGTTTCTAGTGCTTGCATGGTCATTTATACCTCAGACTTCAGAAGAAGAAAGAAAAACCTGAGCAAATATAACAGAGAAGAAAAGCTTAATACAAAGGAATCATCCATTTGTTAAGATGTAGAGAATGCAACATTTTAAACTGCTCCTTAGCTGAAGGATGAAGGGAAAAGACTTTTGTAAACTGGCACAGAGCCCACGTCCTCCGTATCAGAACTAGTGCTCCAATCTCACAGCACTGCACTAACGGCACCGCTTTAATCTTCAGCATCACAGCGCTAGTTACCAGCCTTGCCCAAAAGACAGTGCCAAAATGGAAAGAAGGAGGAAAAAAGACTGAGGCTTCAGCTCAAAGTTGTCCAGGGCTGGTATCGCAAAGTGGCACGTGGACATCTCTGTTTGTAAAGGGAACTTCAGATACAGCCAAGCTCATCATGGTTCCATAAGGCTTTAATATCAGCAAGGAGAATCTAATCAATACATAAGCAATCAAGACCATGTAATGATAGCAACCATTTAAAATACTGTTACACATGCTATGGATTGAAAAGGAATCACAATACACTACATATGAATAAAAGCACTGCAAGATAATATGCCTTTGATCCAACATCCCTTTAAAGTAGGAAACAAAAGGACATTCTCATATATCTTACCAACTAATTTAACATATAAATCACCAAAAAAATATGATCCAGATGGGCTTCAATGAAAGAAACCAATTAACGCAGACAGCCTTACCATCTGACACATTAGCTGTAATAATAAAAACCAAACAACATGGTCAAACAATAATGCTCTGTATTAAATCTGACATTTCTAATTAGATTCTCCATCCTCTTCAAGAAAAAAGACTAGCAGCAAACATTTTGTTTCCCTGAGGAAAAAACATCTAAACTTCATGTGGATGCAGAACGAAGTCTACGGATGGAGCTGATCTATCAGCATTCCCTTGGGATGTGCTTTGGAACTAATGGGTTTTGCATGGTACACATCTGGTTTCACAGTTAGGTTTGGAAAATGTTTGCTTTCCACTGCATTGCTGCCTTCACTGCTGCAGAGTGCGAATGCCGATACCTGGGCACTGAACTCCTTACCTGCACCCACGGACTCAGAGCAACCGGATTGACGTGGTCTTTGCTTGCTGTAGGATGGCACTGTGATTTTTCCTCTCCACAGTCTTCCTGGAAATGGCACTTCTCAAACAAAGTACAGTTTTCTGGCAGAGACCTCCCAGTGCCAGGCAACTAGGGTTGCATCAGGCAGCTGCAGCCTGAACTACAATTAGCATTACAAATTGAAAGCTCCACTACGCATACGTGTACAGTAACTTTTTGAGGGGTCTAATCCCAACTGTAAGGACTATTGGCAAGAGCAACACCATTCCACCATCTTAGACCTACTGAACATTTTGAGCACCTTTTAAAACCCACTCATGGAAATCCTTCTCAGCAAATCGTTTAGTAACGTTGAAATTTGGAATTCTAGGGCAGGAGGGAATGTCTGGGTTTAGAAACCGCTCATTCTTTAAAATAATAAAAGAAAAGCCAGGGAAATTTTGCTAATGCCATTGTGCCTAGAAAGGTCAGAGTTCAGAGATCCAAGTTCTTGTAATGAATGCAACTCACTGAAAATTACACTTTTGTTATTAGAATTACACCCATCTGAAACAGCAAATTGTTGTGCACAGCATTCATAAAAAACAACAGTGACCTAAATTCAGAAAGGCATGCTCTGCTTTTTCCCCCCCCCATTTAAATTTTAAAACAGAATAAATTAGTATTCCAGCCAAATGAAAGGGAAATAAAGAATATTTAGAACAAGGAGAACTCATTCCTTAAGAATTTGCTTTTTCTCCAAAGCAAAATAACTTTAATTCTTCCACCTAGCACCAGATAGCCCTGTCTTCAAAAGAAAGATTGGGAATACTATTTTTGAAACAAACAGAGTTCTTTACTATCTCCACTTCCTCAAATTTCCAAAGAGGAGATGACTGGCTCCTCCTGCAACCCAGAAAGAGCGACTACAAACACCAGGATTCTCATCTGAGAGAGACGAGGCGGCATGAGAACGTTTGGGCTTCTGCTCTGCGCCTGCATGGGTGGCCTGGCGTGGGAAACCACAGCCCCATCCAGCCGGAAGCCGTCGCAACGTCTCATAGAAGAATTCCCTCAAGGGGTCAGACAGAGGTGGGAAAGATAAAGATAGTTTCTCATTCATGTGATGGATGGGGAAGATGAGAATGGTGGGTTTCAGTGAAGCACAGGAGCCAGCCACAACCTCCCTCTGTGCTTTGGACATCTGTCCCAGCCACGCTAACTGCTCTGCAGGTGCTCACCTGATGTCTGGAAAGCAAAGGTAAAACTGGGGTTATCTGGAATTTCACCATGCAAAACCTTGAGAATAAAGTAAAAATCACCAGCAAACTCTAACACTGGACAGATGGATGCAGAACTAGTGGGCACGGTGCAAGACCCCACCGCGCTGGGCATCACGGCGTCACAACACAAAGGTTGTCCCATCGAAGGGATGCCTTGGCACTCTGTTACGGACAGACCTCTGTCCTGACCACAGCCAGGCTGGCAGGGTACCCTGTCCCAGCAGAGCCCTTGCAGCCTTTGGCACCAACAGCACTGGGCTGGGAGCAGCTTGTGCAGATCCATCCTCACGTACTCGTAGCACAAGATAAGCCACAGCAGCTGAACACAGGTAGGGAGAAGGCCGTGTACGTGCAAGGAAGCAGCACTGAGAAAACACAGCGTGCTCAGCGCAACAGCTCCCAGACTGCGACTGGTTACTTGTTTGCAAGCGCCATGGGACAGAAAAGATTTGGAGGAGGATGAGGTCACTTTGCGGATATTTGCAAGGAGATCCTCCCACACACGAAAAGCTTATGGGAGAAACCAGAAAAGTGGCTGTTTGAAACTTAACCCATGGGACGTAAAAGCTGGCAGAGCGAGCAAAGCAGAGCTCAAAGCTGACATTGCAAAAGCACATAAGAGATGATAGATAGAGTGCTGCGAGGGCCGGAAGGGCCTTGAAAGTGATATGTTCACTGAAGGAAACATTGCCCTATTTCACAGCCATCTCAAACTACTGCAATACATTCCGGTTTTATTTTTTTTAACACGAACACAAGCACACCTCTTTCCACTCACCTCAACGGGGAACCTCTTGCCATTGATGCTGTGCTCAGAGCCAGCCGACCCGTTGCTTTGACCCCAGTGAAACTCCACTTTCTCTGCCTTGAATCTGCCTGGCAGCCCGGCGCCGCTCACGAAGTACTCGTCCTTAAGCAGGATGGCAACTGTACACCCAAGACAAGGAGAAAAACACGCTCAGCACAGATTTTCTGAAACATTTGGAATTGTTGCTCATTATACTAAAAGAGTTTTTTTTTCCAATATACGCAAAGGGCAGGGGAGCATTTTCCTCCTTATAGAGGTTGGTTAAAAAAAAAAGGACTAAAAGTAATGCTGGCTAATTAGGGAAGTGATTAGGAAGCTACACAGAGTATGGAACATCGCAAAAACCTCCAGATTTCTCAAGGACTTTCTGCTCTCTTCATTGATTAAAATTTATATGGTGAACTATCAAAAGATTGTTTAAAGTGGTTCCAGGGATTAATGGTTGACCATGTGGCCTAGCCCTGCAAACTGAAGGTCTGCAGATCACAGACGAGGAAAAAACATGGATCCTGTTGGACTCCCCCTATTCTGGTGAAGGAAAAACGAGGCCCATGCCCCAGCTCCACCTCTACTGCTGGTCATGGCAGATACTTTCCTACACCAACTGGTTGCTGTAAAATGGAGAGAGTGTCAATAACTTTTGTGGAGTCTCACTCATGAAAAGCCCTTCATAAGATCTGGGTTTTATTACAGTAACTCTGACGTTATTTGGCTCACTGAAGGTCAAAAAGCTCTTTTTTTCTTTTCATTTACAAATGCCTTTGTATTTTTCATGACAACAAAAGCCCTAGGTCCTAACAGAGGACAAAGTGATCTGGGGGTGGTCATTTGGAAGATGTTATGGGAGAGGACTATGGTCACAATAAAAACTGAATCCAGATTTGCAAAATCCCATGTGCTACTCTCACTACATAACCCCCTTCACCTTTCTAACATCTCCGACTTTTAATACGCACAGTTGCTAGGAATGGCTCCTCACAAAACGCTTTGTTCTCATTCCTTACAAAAATGTTGCTTAAAAAAAAAAAGAACTAAAATTACTTTTTTTCTAAAAGCCATTGCAGACCACCACTTACTGTACCCAGAATCTTGCAATTAAAGATCTTTTTAATGGGAAAAGCATAACCCCAAAGGATTCTTCTGTGTTCTCAATCCAAGTGTGTCATCACAACATTAATATAAAGCCATTTTTATTATGTAAAAGGGAGGATTGTATTCACTGCCGAAAAAAAACGAAAAGGCCAGTTGTGAAATACAAGTTTTTCCTCCACTGCTGAATCACTGCTTTTGCTGCAGGCTGGACTTTCTGCCGCACTAGGGCTGCTCTTGCCACGAGCAGTCGCCTAAGGAAGCCTCATCTCAGGTGCAATTGTGCAATTCAGAAACAGCTAAGCTCTGAATTGTTTATGTTAAAAAATGTTTAAATGTCAAATTGCATCAGATTCTTCTAAGTTGCACCAGTGCCATCACAGGGCTCTTTTCTCCCGTGATTTCTGTTTCTTTTGATACTCCCTTTGCTTCAAGGCATTTCTGTAGGAACAACGGCGACAAAGGACGAGCTGCAGGATACTGCCCCTATCAGCCATGGGATTACTGGTGGCCACTCTCTCCTCACACCGAATCTCTGAAATTTGAGTGGCTGAAAGCATCACTGCTCTCTGCTTCCCTCAGAAACTTCTCAATGAGCTCAGCAGTACTTTAAATACTGAAAGTCCCATTCAATTGGTTATAAATTCCATACATAAAATTGTAAGGGTTGAGGAATACAGGGAAGCAGATTCATATGCATCTGTTGAAGATCTCTGTGGGCATTCAGTTGCATCTAATAAATATTTGATAGTTCCTAAATCATTTATGGCTCTGTCAGGGGTCATTTTACTTGTTTTAGATGAATAATTAAAAGGATAATTAGGAGGATGTACAATCTGAAATGTTCATCTAATTGTTCATTTTACAGTATTTCTTACACTGCTAAGCTGTACAACACATGTTCCCATCACCTTCTCATCCTAGCAACATCCCCTTATCGCCAGGAATTTGGGGGTGGTGTGTGTGTATATATATATGTGTGTGTGTACGTATATATAAAACTAAGTGAGCTGAAAAAAGGGTTAAAAGTGTGTGTAAGGCTGGTGAGGATGCTGCTCCCATGGGGGCATGCCAGGCTCCTGCAGCTTCAGGCCCGGCTGATGCTTAATCACTGGGTGGCAAAGGTAGCTAATGCCAACACATCTCTGGAGAGTGCTCATGCTCTCCCAGAGACCTTTCCCACTTCTCCCTGGGGACACCTGAACCCACATCGGTGCCCGCGTAACCAGCACCACAGCGTTTCCCGTCCAGACCAGGCCCAGGAAGCCGCCTCCATTTTGCAGCCAAAGCTCTGCTTTTGGCACCTTTTCTGCCCTTCACCCAAGGATGGACACAGGGTGGGGAGAAGACTGTCCTAGAAATGTAGACAGCAATAACGTCTTTACCTTTTAACATCTCAGAGAGTAAAAATAACGTGTCTTTCTCTTAAAAAAAAATCTAGTCAAACAGCAATCATAATAATCCAAGGAAGACTTTTCTTGATGGTTAAAGAGCATTCAGGTTAAGGACCTTTGCCTTTCCCTCATAGCGCCGTCTCTCTTATCCAGTCATTAATGCCCTCTGTGTCGGCCACCACTGCTTAAACAGATGTTGGTTTTAGTGTCTCTGTCCATCAGCAAAACGAGGGCCTCACACAGCCACCGGCCCCAGGACTCCCCTGTTGAAATCCCTAATGATCGGTGGCAGAACCTGCCTCTTCCTGCACCACAAGGTCCCGCTTCGTTTGCTGCTCGGCTACTTACCACCTTCACAGCTAAATCTGGGCAAGTTGCTTCAAAAGATCCAAAAAAAACACAAAAAACAAAAAAACAAAACAAAAAAACAAAAAACACTACAAAACAAACAAACCCACCCAAAAAAACAGAAAAGGTGCAGGACTCCATAAAACAAGGAGGAGCCAAGAGCTCAGCCGAAGAAATCAGAGATGACAGCAAGGCAACGAGTATTCACAGTATCAGTAAAAGGCCGTAAGTTACCAAAGAAAAGTGACAGTTACTGTTGCCCTGAGAAGCAATAACTTGTCAGCAAAAATCCATACCCCAACGGGTGAGGGAATCAAATACAGCAGTAGTGCTAAAATCACCCAGCAGAGGAAACTCAAGATACAGCTTTCATTACCAACTGCGGGAACACTGGAAAAATTGCTAGCACGTTTCACTCCGACACGGTTTCCTATTATACATGCAGCAATATGTTCCTATTACACATGCAGTATGTCATTAGCATCTTTCCAAGAAGAATTGCAACACTGCTTTTTTTCTTGGGTTTTCTAATTACACTTATTGCTGGTTACTGCAAACATCCCTCCACGACCACCAGGGCAGGGTGCAGAACATGAATGGATTAATTAAGCACCATGTTTGCACAGCATTCGACCTCCCCAGGAACTCCTTTTGGGCAACAAACTCTGGATTTCAAAGCAAACACAGGCATCTCTTCCTGAAGCTGAAAAACCCACAGCCACCCAAACTCTGCTTGATGGTGGCGTGCACGAACTCGATCTGCTCTGTAGTGAAGCAAAGCAGGATCCCATCACTCCAACCAAGGGGCAAAAATTCAACTCTTGGTATGTTCTCCAAATGCTGGAACGGGATGTAAAGGCCTGCCTGAGTGTTGTGACTCAGATCCAAACCTCCCTGGAAGCAGAGGGTGCATCCGTGGCCGTCCTGCACGCACAGCCACGCTGCAGGCCCCGGCGCGGGTACCTGCCCCGGTTGTGCTCGCAGGCCTCCAACTAGAGACGTGTTACAGAAAGCACTGCACAGATTCATGTTGCATGTTAATAAAGATAAAAATATAGTTCCAATAAACAAAATTGAATTAATTAGTGGTTTAATCCAATTCCCTTAAAATATGTGACCTTGTCAAATGAAGAGGGTGGCCTGATAATTTCTGCTTTTTACATTTTTAGATTTAAAGAGTAATCAAATGCATACGGCTTTGCATATAAATCAACCTTGACCTTTTGGTGAACTGGTTTGGTAAAAATAAGCAGTACTCTCCGACTGTGCTTTTCTCTAAAAGCCAGAACAGACAGAGCAGAAGAGGATTCAGATCAGAGAAGAACACAGCGCCGTAATCATATCAGAAACACATTAATAAGCCCCTACTTCTGTGAGTAGTTATTGCTCTTTCTTCTGTAAAACCTTCTGACTCCTGAACTTCCTCTTTCCTGCAGAAGGGCCTGAGCCTTGCATCTCGGCGTTCTTTTGGATTAGCTGCTACGGCCTCTCAAGCTGATAATTCAAGGTTACACCTTGCAACTCCTGCACAGCCTTTTATTCTGAGGAACAACTGGCTGCCAAGAAAATTATTTCATACTGAGAAGGAGCCTAAAAAAATAAAAACCCTTAAAATTAATCTGCAGAACTGGCTTTGACTTTGCTAAGAATGCAAAGGTAGAGATAGGTGGCTGTTACTAGGAAACCATGTTAAAAAAAAAAAAAAAAAAAGGAAAAGAAAAAAAGAAAAAGCAACCCCCACCCCAAAACATAACAATAAAAAAGTTAAAAGGGAGAAGAAAGTTATAACATGGCTTGAATTTTTAATTGATTGCATGCAGGCTGTAGAGACAGATAGAAAAGCACATACCTGTTTTTCCAGTATTTTTCATCCAAGTCTTGTTAGAAGATTCATTGTCAAACCCATCGAGCTGCAGTTCTTGATACTCATCTCCCACACGTGCCTGATGGTCTACAATGTCGATGGGAGACTGGTGATACCCACCGCACTTCTCACTGGAAGTGACCCAGTGCTCGGGACCGTAGGTACCTGTTGAAAAGTACCAACCCATTAACATTCCTGTAGCTCAACAGTCTTGGATAACTCTGAGTAAGCAGATCAAGCATTTAAGCTCTCCAGGTAACTCCATTGCTGTTCTATTTCTGACATTTGAAGGAGGTTAAGACTTGTAAACTTACGAAGAGATCGAAATCCATTAGCTTTATGCAGCACTCAAACTTTGCCTCTAGCTGTAACGAGCAATGGCCTTTTTTAATTGCTGTTCTGTAAAACTATCTGCAATTCCCAATTTCCCCTGATGTGTTATGAATTAGCACAATGTTACAAGAGCTTTCTTAAAGCTTCAGCCACAAGATATTAGTATATAGTTTACCTTTGTACATGAGATAAATAATGTATCAACAACCCATTAACTCGTGTTTGTGTAATACTCTGCTTAGATAATACAATCTCAATTAATGATTTCATTTCTTTTAGAGGTTTTTGAAGCTAAAAGGATGAGAAGAAAGGACTTAAGCTGAAGAAGGTATCGGTACATTTGAACAAAGCAATTGTGGGAAAAAAGGAACGCTAGAAGGAAAAATAAAGATGACCATGACCTTCCAGGAAAATAACTGTGGCTTTCTTCTGCTATCCCTCTCTAATTTTCTGTTCATCTGATTAACAAAATCTGGTTACACCTGATATAGATTACCCTTTTGGAACAAGTCAAGTCAAATACTAGCAGTAAATGTAAAGCTCCACAGACCCAGCAGCAGAGTCTTGCAGGGGCCTCTGCACCTGGGCAGGTCAGAGCAGTCTGTATTGCATGACACAAGGCGACGCAGATGCAGAGCCAAACTGCTGCATCTGTACCCTTGCCTTCTACTATTGTTTTGGTTTGAAAAAATATATGTATATTGCAAGGTCGGAGCTGCTTTGCATAGGCCAATGCGCAACTCGCAGCAGCGGAGCTGAGAGGAGCAATGCCACAGAGCCCCTTTGCCAGAGGTTGCCCACCCCAGCCCTAGCTCAGCCTGCTCGCCTGTGAGACTCCCCAGTACAAATAGTCAATACAAATAACCCATAAAAAATAAAAATTTAGGGTAAATGCCTTGTCCTCCCCTCTACATTGCAGCTCTAGCAACACCAGAGACCTCAGGAGGACCAATTTGCAGCATGCAGACTAGGATCTCCAGTGAAATTCAAGTTTGCTTGCAATCTCTTTCTCCGACTCCTAAATTGTATTAACAGAGACTAAGAGCTTACCTTCCTATCAGCACAACCAGTGGCTTAAGCTCTTGTAGCACAGAGGACTTAAAAAACAAACAAACAAACAAACAAACAAAAAAAAACAAAAAACCACTTCCTATTCGCAATTCCTGAAGTGCTTTACAGCAGGGATCAACACTGTTATCCTTACATAAAGACAGGGCAATCCATGGGCTGAGAATGGGTGCAACTTGCCCTAGCTCCCTTGGCAAAACCAAGTTACAGCCCAGGGCTGAATCCAAGTCTCCTGAGCCCGGCTCCAGAGCATCATCCATGGGACATCTGATGTCACATGTCCATCACACCTCCAAAACATGCAGGGAGCACGTCCTCTCCGTAGGCATAAAGAAGAGCATCATGTCCTAGCATGCATTTATTACCCTTGCATCTGACAAGCATATGTAAATTCACCTAGTGCCATCCAAACCCAGCAGTTGGAAGGCCAACTGCTGTGGGCCTTGGATTTTCATAACTACTTGCAAAACGCACTGGTTCCTGTCTTTGTATGGCTCATGTGGGATGCCTAATCCATGCAAGATTTTGTGCACTACTACATCATACTCAGAGTGCATGTTATCCAAATAAACCCCAAAGAAAGTGTTTTATTTTCAACCACAATTAATCGAATGGACTTTTTAACTGGGCAGATGATGTAAACGATTTTTAAAAGCTATTACAATTTTTTTTTATCTCAAGATTCAACCTTTATAACCAACAAAAGCCACTTGCAGTTAATTTCCCTTGTACCACACCTAAGGAGAACAATGTTATTAAAAGCCCTGCCTGGGGAAAACCGAACATGTTCCACTCACAAATCGGTGGTTCTTGACTCAGGATGCTCTTAGTAATTGTTTTGCAGTGATTTAGATGTCAATTCAGATCTACTTTTTGTATGTCACTGCACTTACTCTATGAAATTTTGGAATTTGCTCTAAAATGTTTAGTATTGCACATAAACATCAAACCTGCCAGCTCCCAGCTTTCGGCTTCATTATAAATGTGAGGTGGTTTTTCAAAGTGCTCTGCTCACAGAAGCTATCACAGTGGTTTCAGCTGTGCATTCAGAAGGAGCTGTACACACAATTTTTTTAAAATACCTTGGTGACCCTTTAGTCAAGAGGGAGATTTATTTATTTATAAAGTATGCTGATTTATTTTAACCAGGACTGTTGGGTTATTTCCATGCATCTTGTCACAAATACCTTTTTTTTTTTTTTTAAAGGAGTCTGTTCTTGACTAATTTGCAGTGAAAACTGTCTTGTCAGAACAAATAAAGTAAGCCATAAGGGTAAACAAACAAACAAAAAACACAACTGAATTAAGACCTCAAGTGACTTAGGTACCTTAGACTCTCTCTCACTGAAACTTCCTTTACTATACAGACCCTTAGGCATTTATGACTTTCTATCACTTTTAAAAGAATTATCTAAGTCTTGTTTTTTTTTTTTTTTGGTCTGCTCTATTTTAGTAGTGATGTATCTCTTCCTATAAATACAGTAGCTTCATTTTATTTTAAACCTACGTCTTACAAAACAAAATAATAGTACCATGCCATCATATCAGATTTCTATGTGCAAAATGTTTCCATACCACTGCTGAATTGTTAAAGAAAAACCTAATGCAATGAAATTCTCTCAGCAATTCAAGCACCCAACTTGAGGCCAGCGCCGTGATTCCAAGTCCTGACATCCCAAGCTACAGCCGTACGGCTAAGCCCTGATTTAGAGGTTCAAGACCTCCTAGTTAAAATCAGCACAACGACTGGGTTTTCCATTAATTTCTTTCAGAACTTTTTGATATGCAAATTACTACATGCAAAATGACCCACACCATTATGGCAGCAATTCCAGACTGAAATGGAGGCCATGACCTCAACATCTTCATTCCCAGCCTCGCAGGATTGGGGCCACCCTGGCTCCAAGCAATTAGTTTGAAAAGGAGACGAGGGAAGGGAAGGGCGGGAGAAAAAACAAATTTTATTTTTGAATGTGAGACCCAGGTAAATAAATTAGATCTCATCATACTCAGAAAAAAATGAGCTCCAAGGCTTGCAAAACGCAATCAAGGACAGTGCAGAGGGATTCATTTATTCACTGGTAGCCATCAGAGGGTTTAAGCCTAACTGCCTGCTTTCTTCCATGTACATTCAAGTGCAGTTTTAATTGAAACTGATCTTCCACTACAGATTTCAAATTAATTCTTCTTCTAAGTGTCTCATGCTCCAGACATCCTTGCCTTGCAAAAAACCCTATATCATTAGAGGAGGAAATAGAATGCTTTTTCTAAGCTTGCAGGTATTGATTACCCATTCCTTCCATCAAAGCACAATTGCCATTCTGCACTGTATAAATCTCTTCGGTGCTGGACACTTTATAAAGTACCGAGAATTATATCATTAATCATTTGCAGTTGCACCTGTCTTGCCATATTGAATTCTTTGTTTTTTAGAACTTTAAATAAATGCTTTTAAATAAAAACATGACACTAAATAAAGACTCTGTTTTGCTTAAACCTAGTAAAAAAAATCCCTTTGTTCTTCCTGTGACATTTACCCATATGAAATGGAGTAACACAGAGCTGCTGGTACTTCATGTTACCAGCAGCAAACATCACCGCTTTAATCAAATAAACGTTGGGACGAATCTGAATGGGCCTTTTAAGGGTCAACAAATAATTTAGTTATTAAAAACCGAACAAGTGAAGAGCCTCTCTGTTAATAAATAATACAGGTTTGCACCGAGGCAGTGGAAATACTTGTCAAGGGAGGGTTGGGCAACCCCATCCGTGAGGGCAGCATCTGAGGGACGAGCAGCACAGAGGCCGGGCTGCCAACCCTCGGCCTCCTCCAGCTTTAACGCTAGGACCCTCCATCCAAGGTCTACCCTGAGGCCACTCAGGACCTGATCTGGGGCTTGGGACTGGTCTCTGTCAATGCGATCGTATTTCTGCTCAAATCGGCATCAAAAAGGCCTCTGTGGGGAGTAACCTCCTCACAACAGCAGCCTCCCCAAGTCCGTGTTTTCTTACCCTCAACATTTTAAACGCCACCTAACAGCAGAGACACCATCATCTGTCCTTAGCCAAAATTACCCAACGCTTCCTAGAAGGCTTCTACAACCTTTTATTATGTAAAATCTTTCTGTCAATTACCGCAGTACCTTGAAGAGGGTACAACACAGGCTGCTCTTTAAATAGAATCGGAGATTGCTTTCTTTTTTTTCCCTTCTTGCTACTGTACAACCTAAATAATGAGCAGGCTTCATTAATGAAAAACCATTAAAATAATGTATTCTGCCAAGATCTAATTAAAACTTGGATAAATACGTCCACTTCTTTTTAATCAAATGTATTTATTTCTCTCCCACAAATCTTTTGTTTAAAACATCTTTTATTAAAACTTTTAGAATTTCCTTGATTTCAAATAATTTTCCAATTAACAGGTCATTTAATCTGGTACAAATGCTCTGTTACACACATACGTGCTTACACAACATCCAGACACGAATTGGCAGACTAAGAATTCTCAAGTCATGCAATGTTTACCACTAGTCTACCACAGCTGGGAAAAAGAATTCCTTAATTCTGCTTTATTTTCACATTCACACAAAAATCCATCTTTAAACCCCAAGTCTGGTATGCAGAGAGAAATAGTTTAGATTGAAGGTGTATTTTTAATTATTTTTTTAACTCACTGATCTCAGACAAATCTAACCATATTTGGTTCCTTTTGGATGAAAAGGATAGTAATTGTTGCAAAGCAACCTAAGCCTCTCACTTCTGTTATTAAACAGCATTAGCTTGTTCACTTCATGGGGACATCCCCATCCCATCCCTTGCGCTCCTGAGATGATTCATCTGTGAACACATGCAAATCAGATACCCACAGGCCCATAAGAAAAACAGCAGTGCAAGAAGTTTTATATCCCTCGCTCCTTTCTAACCCTATTTCAGCTTCACTGCCCCATACCCAAAGAGTTCTTGCTGCTCACTTACATACTTGGTTTTCCAACACAGATAGCGACTACCTCGATACGAAGACCCAGTCTACCACGGGCAGCATGACTGATGCCATGTAGAGTGGCAAAGGCTCTTTGCTATCTACTTGGGAAGTATGTGGGACCAAATAATCCCAAATCCTGCTAACCAGAGGCTCAATATCTTCTTGGATGGTGATGACACTTGGTTAAGTATGTGAGCGATGCCAACGAAGCAGGTTGCTGCTGGCATCTGCCACAGGTTGTTTTCCTGCTTAAAGCAGGAAGAATAAAATCAGAAAGGATTCAAGTGCTTAAAAGCGAAATCTCATTTGAAAGTCAATGGGGACAGTCTTTGACATCCTAGATACTTTTGGAAACGCTATTTCGGATGTGTGACAGCACCGCGTCACTCAGCACGAGTAAGAATAAAAGGGAAAACTCCAGGCCTCTCATGACAAAATCAAAGCAGCTACTAAGGATGGAGAGAAGGAAATAATATTTTCTCTCTGTACATAGAAATTCCCCATTTCTTGTTTACACAGATCTGGATGGGTAGCTTAAAGACTTAAGGGACCACAGCAGGTAGGAACCTCTGCAGGTTTCTTGGGCTCTGGCTAAATGAGGAATCTTTCCTTTGAGCGGATTAGCAGGTATGATCTGCCCAACCACCTCAGCCTTCAGCTGAGCAAAGACAGAGACACGAATCTCACAATCCCCGTGTCTGAGCCCTTGTCATAAATGAACTGCTCCGTCACGAGGCAAATCTCACAAGGCACTGAATAGTGACCACCAGTAAACAAAAAACGTTCCTTTCTTAACCCCAAGGAAGTCATGCCTTGGCATAACTGCAAGGCAATGCACTTCAGTAATGAGCTGAATTTTCAAACTGGAAAATAATGGTTTTAAACACTCATGTATCACAAGCTCATTGCAGAACTGAGCTCATGTTAAGATCATTCAAATATCTCAGTCTGTGACTTCTATGTTATCTGGGACAAAAAGACTGAAATGGTTGCTTGATGAAATACACCAAGATTTCATTACTGTTGCCATTTAAAATCTAGCGTATTACTAAATCCTGGAAGGTATCTAAGGAAGGTGCTTCTGACCATGGAAAAACACGCTCCCTTCAGCCTCTCCTCTCTCCTCCCAGTCCCTCCTAGGAAGAAATAAAACAAGCCCTGCAGGGTGAAATCTAAAGACTGTGTTTCGATGTAAGGCAGGGAAGAGTGATTTGAATGACTGACTTATCTCTTGTGCAGTAATTTACCATGAGGCTGCTGTGGCAAAGGCATAAAAATCCCTGAAACCCTAGATAAAAATCAGTGGCATCTTTCAGAGGCCTTTCCATAGCTGAAAAAGCAGCCAAGTTGTTGAATCATTGTATTAGGGAGAAAAGTTACTGAAATTATACTCTCTTTCTCTAAAAATGATGATAAATCAAACTCAAAGAGATGGAGAAACAGAGCCTATAGTTAAGAGTCCACAGTGCTGTTTTGAACAAAGACTCCAGGATTTTCTACCCTGAGGAAAAAGGGCTTTTCGTTTTATTATTTTCTGTCATCACTCTGTTTAACATGAGACACTGATGCTCACAGAAAATGCCAATTACTGCTTGAAAAACGAGACTGGATACCAAAAGCCAGGTCCCAAAGAGCACATTGAGACCTGACCCAAACCGGAATAAGCATCACCCACTCCGCAAGCTTGGTGCAGAAAAGCATGCACAAGGCATGCAAGAGCAGGCCACAGCTAAGGACTAACTTCTTTTTAGAGAAGAACTGAGAAAAATTTTCCCCAAGAACAATCTCTGATAAGGCCTATTGTAACCAGCAGTTGTTGGAATAAATGCAAACACAGGAAGAGGGAACAAAAAGGGGTCGGGATTTAGATAACCTCCAAGCAAGTGCTAGCAGCAATATCAGGAACACTGAGGACTCTCTTCTGCACTGACGCTACCAAGCCTCCAGCAATTTCCAGCCATTTGGCTTAAAAAGCAAAGCCTGTCTCCAAAACCGATTACATCCATGATGCTGTCACTCTGCTGAAGTGTGGCAGAGACAAAGGATGAAGGAAAGGCTTTAAGCCATATTCCTAAATGTAAACTTTCCTATAATGTCTGCAGCTTTTAAACCTGCAGGTAGAATAAGGCCACATGTTCTTGAATTTACCTATGTATAGATACTAAAGTTATCACTGGAGTCTTTAAAACCTTCTGACCTTTTATTACCTTTGGCAAAAAAGTTGAGCATACCTATTTTGAAAAGCTTTTTTATTCCTTAGTATGTGTGTGTATATGTAGTTAATAATCACACATACTTAGTTTTGTTTTTGTATGTACATGTATAGGTAGATACCCCCACACATGTACACATACTTTCTGCATCTCTGTATTGTTCCTCAAAAGACGTAAGAAGCTCCCATGAATCTTGCAGGAAGCTCCCACTGTACCTATCAACCTGCCAGCAGCACAAATGTATGATAAATATCTAACATCAGGAAAACACCAGGACCTGAAGACAAATGCTGCAGGAAGCTCGCAATAAAGCGGAGTTAGTGTAATTACTAAAACAAGCTTTTTCCATAAACATTTCAAGGTTCAGTATTTGTGAGCTAAATAATTTACCACCACACCAACCTGAAAATGGGTCTAAGCTGGCTAAATAGTTTGGGGGCTTTTTAGGGATGCCTCATATAATAAAATCCTCATAGGCAAGAATAATGAGCTGGTGAGTTTTGAAATGCTAATATTTTCAAATGTTTACATTATACTTAATACAGTGCAACAGTATCAATGAAATTAATATGCAAAATTATTGAGTAGGAGGATAAATTGTGGCACAGAATGTGCCTGCTGGCAGCAAGTGACTGAGACTATATACATCTACATCCTCTATTTTTCATAATTTTCTGCATTTTTCATACACGTATCTGACATCTCACACAATTCATTTCATAACTGTCTGCGGCCTTTTTAAAACTGCTCACCCCTGAGCTGCATATAATAAACGAGGTCATAACTTATAATATAAGGAGAAAACACAAGATTAATTTATATGAAGGCACTGTAAATTAACTTTCTTCTACTTCTGTACTAGTTGAGTAAAACTCCGTGAAGGCTAGGGAGAGACATAAAAATAGATTTCTTCCTAAATATAATTTTTAAAAATATAAATCCTAATGGAGATTACTGAATGAAGATGCATTATGAATCAATGCAAGGGCTCAATGACAGCACTTTGCATTGCTGGAAGGAAGACATATATTTTAGTAATGGGGTTGGCCATGGGTACCTCGGACCGGCCGTGCCTGCGAGCGCTGCAGGGTGCCCTTCTCTGCAGGAGAGCCTCTCGCCACCATTTTTTCTCTACAGAATAATAGCTATAATGATGGACCTTGACAGGTAAAATATTTATACTGCAGTAATGCCCCAAATCTATGGAAGGAAGTGGAGCTTCATTCCTCCAGAGGGCATGCGCTGCTCCTGCCACAAAAACCCGTTTAAGCCAAACAACATACAGCAGATCTGCAAATAACCTAAGAGAAAACACCCCAATTTTGTAATATACAAGCCTCCTAAGCCAACTTTCCCTAGTCCTCAAGTACTTTGTTTCATTCTCTCCTCTCCAAAGTCATCTCCCCAGGGTGGGTAACCTTCCAGCACACACCCTGTTCCTCAGAAATCCTAGCAGCCTTTCCATGAGACAGATTTAAAAGAAATGACAATTCTTTCAAACATCAAACTTAAAAGCAGATATTATGCTGGTGTTTCATAGAATTAAACAGATGAAGAACAGGAACACAAGCACTCATAATGCTGATGTAAATCATGGTCCCATCTGGCCTTCTCCAAGGAGAAAGCACAGTGTGAAACCAGCTCTGAAGGGAAAGAAGACAGCGAAAACGCAAAGGAGAAAAGGGGTGGGCAACCTTCCTTCCCCAGAGCTGTCAGATGCAAAAGGAGACCTGGGGACCTTCAGGAAGTCTTTGCTGAAAAAGAAGCAAGGGAGAGGATCCAAGTTCTGCTGAGGGCTGGCGACTACCTCTCACCAAGGCCCGGTGAGCGGAAAACTCAGCGAAAGGCTGGGGGCCAAGGAGACAGTTTGTGATCCTATGTCTGTAACAAGAGTCCGTGTTACAATGTCTGTGCCCTGGTCTGCATAACCAGTGGCAAACAGCCCCTACGGGCCTGGCCTAGGCCTGGCCACTTGGGAACAGGGGTTGCCATGGAGCCAAAGCCAAGATCACAGCCAGGACACTGCAGGCTGGAGGAGATACGAGACAAACCTACAAGAATGGCCCACGTGGTGGCCCACGGCGATGCCTTGTGGTTACCCATGGCAATGCTTCGTGGCAGCATCTTATCTCCAAAATAGAAATGCTGCCTTCTTTGAGGGCTTTACTAAGACCCTCCTAAAGGTGAATGCTGAACAGCAGTGACAGGAATAAGCCATGATGTTTAGGTCAAGAAATCTCCAATTCCCATCTTGCTTCTGTGTCTCCTTTCACTTCCTCCCTCCATAGAAGGGGAAAATCACCAGGTCCATCTGAGCATCTGCAAGGATCGGTCTGTATAGACTTCAGAAAAACAGCATACAACCGTCCAAGATGCCTGCCTCACCCCAGGTTGCTTGTAAATGCATTTAAGGAAAATGCAATTCCAATTATTTCTCTGAACACCACAGACTTGAAATCTTGCTTCTAACATGCACCCTTAATAGCCTTGATCTCACCAAAGAAGCTGCTAACGTAAATGATGCCTCACTGTAAATTAATTATCTCCAGTCTAGGTGGGCATGGGAACAGAAAAACTTTGCTGGATTCCCATCTGTTCCTTCCAACTAGGCAAGGGAGCTTTCCCCAGAGGTCTGACAGCCAACGTGAAAAAAAAGAAAAAAGATAGAAAGAAAGGAAAAAATGTATATTTTTATTGAATTCTTGCAGGATACAGGTTAATAAAACACCCACGGAGAGCACAGAGTAATATAGAAAGGGAATAAAGAGAGGGAGGATTGATATCAATAAAGCCTATCCAGAGGCACTCGTGGAGTCGAAGTACTCATGACTGCAAAAGAAACCTGCCACAAAAATGGTTTTTCACTTGTTGCTTTGGCTCAAGTATAAAATTTACAAAAAAAAAAAGAAAAAGTGTCCTCAGCAAAGGACAGCTTAAAAAAAGAAAATGAAAAAAAGTCATCTGCTGCCGGGGCATTGGTGTCACCTTCAGTTTTCCAGCATCCCTTGTTGATCCTAACCTGACCAGAAGCCTGCCACTGCACCGGGACCTTAATGTTAAATATATCACACACAACACTGGAGTCCCCGAATCATTCGTTAAACTTTGACAAATGCTGACTTTGCTCTGATTATTTTTTTTTTAAGGTGAAAATCACCTTTTGCCCAGGTGAGGTCTGAATGACATCGCTGTTAGAGCAGTTTTCCCATTCCAGCTGCCTCCCTCGCTGACACGCACCACTACAGCGGCTCCCCGGAGGCTGGCTGGGAGATTGCCACCTTTATTTAATGACACGTCGTGGACCCTGGCCTCAACTACCATTGACATTCAGTCTATGTTTCTACCATTAATTTAAGAGCATCAGGAGTAAGAATAAGTAGGGAGGCAGTAAGTAGCCATAATATTCACCTCAAGGTATGGGAGCAAATACAACTGCTTCTGGAGCTGAGGAAGAAGAGTTTTAATACCTCTCCCAACTTCTGTTTCTCTCTCAAATAGAAAAACTGCTATTTTTCTCACAGACGGCATCAGAAGAGCATTGCAAGAGATTCACTCCCCACCAGCGGAGCAGACGCAAAAGCTATAGACAAATTCAATAAATGCACTTCCTTTGGCACTGCCCAAATATGTGCAGGTCCTTCAGGGACAGCTACCAGGGAGGCAGCTGGGGCCAGGGGAGAGCATTGCCCAGGCCCCGCGCCGGGCCCGGCCACCACAAGTGAGGAGGCAGTGGCGCGCTTCACCACCGGGGCTGCTTCCTCACAGCAGCGCTGGGACAACCCGCGGTGACACCGAGCGCCAAACGGAGGCTGCGGCGTCGCAGTTAACTGTGAAATCTGTAAGATATTTGGATTTATATGGTGTTTGCAGAGCACATTAGAAGATCATCATCATCATGTCTTTTCAAGACAGCCATAATTATTCAGGCTGTTATTTTATCTCACCAGTCCTTTTGAAAAACTATTTAGTATTAGCAACCCCTCACTAAAAACAATGTTTTGGTTGAGAGACTAATCTTCATATCAGTACACAGCCATACCTGGTCTTATCTACATTACCAATTCCCCGCTGATTGAGCGGATTCATTAACAACACAATCTCTGGCGACTGAAATGAAGTCTCATTCTTCGTATCACGGGTGCCTTGCTGTTTGCTTTTCCTTCACAGTGTGCACACAAGTAATTAACTTACTATGCTCCGCTAGCTCCTGACACGTTACTTGGCAGAGAAAAAAATCACCAGCAGGTAGTTAAGCATGCAAAATATTTTCAGTCAAACAAACTTCATAACAAAGTACCGCTCAGGAGAAGCGCGGCTCTTCCCGATACAACATTGGGGCACTCCACGCCGACTGCCCCAACGGGAGCTTCCTGGGCGGCAGCGCTGGTGTTGGGGATAAAAAGTCACTTTTAACACTTTCACTCTAAATGTAGGAAGCTTCTTAGGGGAGAAATAACTGGTAACTAATAAAAGACGGTGACTGAAAGGATGAGCACAGAGTGTCTTGAGTGTCCCTTGTGACTGTGAGACATAAGGATGGACACAGGATACAGCATAAAAAAGGGGCAAAAAAACAGAGATTCGCTTCAAGTGTGGCATAACTGAGATTACTGGTGTGTGGCAGTAGAAAGGACAGCACATTTCAGCTTTTATTTCAACTACGAGGCAATTTGCTATTCTCTGTTTAACGTCTTTTCATTGACAGTGGAACCTCTTATGAGAAAACATGCATTTTACTCATAAACCCCACCTAAAATACTCCACCCAAGAACATCACTTGAAACGTTCAAGTAATACCAGTAACACCAAGACATAAAACTGCAGTAAGTTATCCCTGTGTTTACCTGCCGCTCCTGTATAAGCTGCAAATGGATGGTGACTTATTTCTTTAAAGGAGAAGTGCAGGGCTGCCCCACTGAGGGATGGTGAGGTGAAAGGCAGTCAAAGGCAGCCTTGGCCTGCAGTGACAGAACTGTCATTGACTTTAGCAGTCCTTTTCCTTTAGAGCAAAATAGCCAAAATTCCAAAATACATGTAAAAATACTGGGAAAAGGCAAGAACTGGGCTAAGAAAAAGACCCATGCACCATGTTATTAACAGCAATATTGACCTTTTGTGACAAATTATTGTTCAGAAGCTCTATGACTATGTTGACCTAAGAGTGGAAAACTTGGACTCTAAGCTTCCTTCAGCACAAAGAAGCCGCCTTCTGAACTCATGGAAAATGAAACTTGCCTTCCCAGTTGCTCAGTTTTGTCCAGAAGATATTTATTCCTTTCCCATTCATGTGCCCTGGGGTTAACTGCCACTCCCAAGGCTGTTGTCTCTACCTCTTCAGTTAGAGAAATTAGTTCCTCATGTCCTATTGCACCAAATTTTGCTTACAACAAAAGAATTAAATTTGCAGAGGACAGAATTCACTATGATTTTTGTGAATATCTTTTTTCCTCTATTCTTATACTGCTTTCAGCTCAGCTCATTTACATTCAGCTCCTCATTCAGCTCCATCATTTTCAGTTCACCTGTTACTTTCCACCTCCAGCAGAGCTGGTCTTCACCTTAGCTACGCAATCTATACCAGCTCTCTAAAACTTGTGCTCTTGACTTTGAATTCCTATAAACTAAACACTATATTTCCATGTGGATCACTGATAGATACTCAGGTCTGCAGACAGACTCTCTGAATCAAGAAAAACCCAATACTACATCTCTGAAAGTCTTTTGAAGCCTGCTTTGTCCCAGAGGATGAAATCTCAGGTTCTGTTCAGCTTTCCACACTTACAGGGGCAGCAAAAAGTAACAGATTTTAATGCCCGAAGAACATGAAGAACTACTGACACGAAGAGCACGAGTCAGTACATTTCATAGTTACCTTTTTACAGAGCCTCAGAAAAAAAGACTTTGGCTCTTTCAGAAAGAAATTCAATGCTGTAGAAATCAATATTAGAGAAACTACTGCACGGGTTTAAAGAAAAAATTCCCAATGTCCCAAATGATCTCCAAATTTTAATCCTGTGTGTTCAGTTTCCAGACTTGCCTGTGTTTTGCCTTCTTGCAAGAGGTGTTTAAGAGACAGACTCTTCTTTTCATAGTGCCACTGCCGTATACATCTCAAGCGATTTGCACATACACTTGGGAATACTGCAGGGGGTCTCGACTGACAAATAAAATTGGGGTTGGAAAGTTTTCGTCTCTGGAGAAGGCCACCCAGTGCTCCAAACTTTCTTCTTCTCAAAAGGCAAACTGGGCTGGAAGTTACCCTTCACTTCAGCCAAAATCCTGCATAGAGCCAAGCAGCTCCCTCTGCTGTCTTCATTAGAGGATGTTTCTTGTAACAAAGATGAGCAGGGGAATAGGCTGCTGCTTCTAAACCACAGCTAATCTTCCAAAAGTCTAGATTTCTTCCTTTGATCCAAGCAGAACTAATAATGGACTTGTAGCAGCAAAAAGGACAAAACGACAAATAATCAGATCCATAAGAGATTAATGGACAAAACAGGTAGATAAACTCTTGTGCCCATAACCTGGTTTCACAGAAAAATGTTCCCTCTATCATGAGATTTTCTTACTGATGACAAACATTCTCCAAGTTCTCATTCTCCTGAGGCTTGATTCTTGCATCAGCTTTTCTGTGGCCTTGAAAAACAGCCTCACTGCATGCACATAGCCAGAACATCCACTGGGTATATTCTGTGACCAAGTCTTTCTACTTTGCCATTTCTTTCTGGTCTTTTCTGTCCTGTCCTAAATGCTTTCTCCATTCAGCCACCATTAAACAGGTATGATTATTTGCATGACCAATATCATTTCCAGATCTTTTTCACCTTCCATCTGGTTTACAGTGTCAGTCTTTGTATTCTCCATTCACAAGATACTCAAGAAGGCAGTTTTTCTTCCATATTGTTATTTTCCTTGTTCTTCCTCTAGTCCAACCCTTCACGATTTCACCCACAAAAATCCTGATAAAAAGGACCATTATTTTGGTGAGATCATCTCTTACTATGCTAAGCAATACTGTCCCTCTACACTGCACACAGTGTACTTCTCTGTATCCCAACATTATCTTGCACTAAAGTCCTTCTTGAGGAAAAGACTTTCTGTTCTTTTTTTGCTTAGAGTAAAACAAAAATTAGTGTTTGATTCATGATCTCTTGCCACTACATGGTGAAAATCTGTGATCAGAAGTTAAAGTATTCTGAGTATTATAAGGTAACTGCACAGGTTGTCTTTGGGATCATGTACCAAAATAAGCAATTAAACTTAAGCCTCTTGATTACAGAGCATCTTAGGCAATTTAATGCTTTTATTAAAGCCACAGCTGATGGACTTGAGACACTGCAGTCTTGGTCTCAGGAAAATGATATATGTCCACCTTTTTAAAGCAGACAGTTTCCAGGCTTCTGAGTTTCAAAGAAAGTCTAAAGACAACAGAAGCAAGATCCAAGAGCCAGGAGGCAAACAAGACCTTAAAACTACTATGTGTTTTTTTTTTTTTTTTCAATTTCTCCTGATTTGTTTTGGTCTCTCTCATTACTTTCGAGCAACCCATCCTGGCTGTACTCCACTGTACCTGAGTTTATTGACAAACACCAAACAGAAGCTAATGCCAGGGGAAATAACAGAAAGAAACCAAGACCATCAGTAGTGCCCTCAGTACTGAAACCCTGGGTTAATATAGGGGCCTTGCACAGATGATTCAATGCCAACCACCACTCAGGGCTCATGTGGGACCCGCTTCCACTGTGACTGCAAACTAAAAGGGGAAAAGGAGATTGCTTTGCACTCAAGATGTCTTGATTCTAGGAGATGCCTACAGACTTCACACTAGCTGAGCAGAAAAGAGATTTTTATTTTGGTAAAATCTCATCTGTTGCTATTTTTTCCAGAGCTTTTATTACACAGATATTTAGAATCATATATAGCACTCTAGTTTCTTCCCTGCTTATCATGAATCCTGCCCAAGTGCCTACACTCAGGAACAAAATTTGCTCCACAGCTTTAGATGGAGAAGATTATTTTCTGAGGGACACAAGCTCACACAAATAGTAAGATTTTGCGAGAGTGGCTGTACCACTGTATCCTGTGGTTGGTCTGAACTGTCACCGAATGATGATAGGTGACTAGTGCCCATATAATATTCCTTTTAGTCTCCCTGGCCTTGTCAGACCTTCACAGCTGTGAAGAAAGGAAAAACGAGTAGGGCTTATTCTGAAGTAAATTCTGGATGTAACAGCTTATAACTCTGCTAACACCAAGGAACTAGTAAATCAGCAAGAGAAGTTTATTAATTTAGTAGTTACTGAGACAGATCTTATTGATCTTCTCTACTCGCCCTCAGCTGCCAGAGTTCACCTCCCAGCTCCGGTTGCTGCCGCGGTTAAGCGGCTCGGCGGCGCCCCGTGTTTCATCGCACACATGTTGTAGCACGGCGCTTACACTACGGTGACTCGCACACTAAGCGGCGGATTTATCACCCCGGAGCAGCCTCCGGATCCGCTCGCTCCGGGGAGCCAGCGCAAACACCTGAGGGCAAAGCTCGAGCTTTGCGCCGAGAGGTACGGAGCGTCCTCACCACACGGCCCACCTCCTACCCAGCTCCGGCCCTGCAATATTTTGGACACAAAATCAGTTCGCTGAAGATTAGTTTCCATTTTCAGCGTTCACATGTTTTGGCAACATTTCTTTTTAGAGGCTCTGGTTCAGCAAAGCACTTCGGCACATGCGTTGCTTTAAATAGCTGAATAATCCAACGTCTTTTAGCAAACGCTGCGCTTTAATTGTGCGAATAGTTCCAGTTCAAGGACTGCTCGTGCCTTGGAAAAGTGAGCACTCACTTATGTGCTCTGTTCATTGCACAGATATAATGTTATTCATGAGCTTCATGTTATGCATTTACTTAAGTACTTTGCTAAACAAGGGCCAAAAAGCAAATACGCCCGTCAAGTTTGTTTAACAGCAGCTCTACCATTCGGTTCTAAACTGTCAGGAATTTTAACTAGGAAAACTAATCACAGGATTTACTGTCATTTCTTTCATAGCCAGGCCTTGATTCAGCACTCACTACTGTGGCAATAAAATTGAATAACGTAATTTTTTTCCTCATTTCTAGGCTTGTATAGTCTGTAAACTAAAAATATATGTGGATTTATATACATATATATTCATAATATATAATAAATATATACCAGCTGGGGAAACCATCCCTGGCCTAGGGTTTTGCCCTTGTAGCCCATGGGACTCACCACATCACGGTCATGAAGGGGCCTCTCTGGAGAACCTGCCCCTCCATTTAGAGTATCCCCAGGCCTACCATGTATTCTGGCTGCCAAATCATGGTATCTGATTAGAAAAACATGATCAGAGAATCTGGGGGGGCTTTTAATATGATTTCTGTTTTTTTCAGTCTTATTAAAATACTTGGGGCCTATGGTTTCAGATGAAAACACCTAGTATGGGCCTGCCAGGAAAGCAATTTCTTACACTGAAGTGGGCTGGAGAAGCTAAATTAAAAAGGGTCAAGGGGAACAAAAAAGTAAATGGAAGCAGAAACAGATGCACCTGGAAGAAAAAAAAAAGGGGGGGAAGAAAAAGTAGAAAAACTAAAATTGTCTTGAAGATAAAAGAATTAAGCTCTTCTGACCAGTAGCTATAAAACATTTAATGAATTTAGACACTTATTTCCAAAGGAAGAAAGCTATTTAATGAGATAAGTGTTATTAAGATGGAGCAAAATAAACTATAATGTAGAAAACTGCTCATTAGTTGATGCTTAATTGCTCTTATAGTTGGGGAAGAAGCAGTAATTACTCTACCAAAAAGATCTATATTTAGAATTTACAGGGTGTTTGTTTGTAATGTGCAGAAAAAGAAAGCCAATTTTGGTTTTAATATCAAACCAAAATTTAGCCAGAGAATAGCCAGCGTCACCTGCTTCGGAACTGAACAAGTGACAACTGTATAGCTTCTGGGAACATGAAAAGGAAATATTGATTATAGCAAGAAATGTAATTGGAGCTTGTTCTGAAACAAGTCTTCCATACATTTATAGTTATTTACTCACTGTGGTCTCACTGTTTGTCTGTTTTCCTTATAAATATTTACTATGCACTATCTTCATAAAATAATTATTATTCAGTGTTCACAGCACAGAAAAGCCATTAGACACTGGCTGTGTGCTTTGCCATCCTAATCTGTATGACAATATTTTAATCCAGTTCTAATACCTAATCCTTTCAGTTGAATGTTCTAAATTTTCTTCGCCTGTTTTTTCATGCGAGTATCTACAGAAAAGTGATACCTGCACACACAGCTCCTTATCAGACCCAGCTCAGGAGCTGATGCAGGGATTTTCCACGATTGCTATGGTTCACCAATTCCTGGCGGTTCCACATCTGTGCACAGGTGGCCCCATCCAGAAATCACAAATGTTCCATTAAATTACTCTTTAAGACATGAGGGACTCTTCATCAGAAGATGAAAGTTTTCCTCTCAAATGTTACATAGACATAAACTTTAAAATGCCCCTATCCACTCCTGTCACAAATAGCATCCAATTGTACTAAGGCTAAACAGATAAAAGGAAAACGTCTTTGGATTTGTCATCATGATCTGGTTGGAATCAGCAGCACCAAGATGAAGTGCAACCAAATTGGCAATCTGTATATCACCTCGTTCTCTCATAAATCGTGGTTATAAAACAAATACTGGCAGGACAGTCAGAGTTAGAAACCATAACAGACATTTAGGCCAATTTTTATTTAATTTGATTATGTTTTAAGACAACGATACCCCTTTAACTGCAGGAAACACGCTCCATCTGCTCTCCAGAGCTTCCACTGCGCTTGCAATTTCCTTTATGTGCAATTCCAGATGTTAACGGAGACCCTGAAGGCCCCGAGGGCCCGGGCTGCTCCTCCTCGCTCCCTGCACCGCGCAGGTGAAGCCCACAGTCAGCAAAGACGACCGCACAACGCCCCAGGCAACGCACTGAGGATCTAATTGAGACTTTAGCAGCACAGAGGGTCTTTAGCAAAGCCACTGCATGGGCGGAAACTCACCTGATGCCAGAAAAAGCAGCGAGCATCATCCTGGCCAAAGCTTTGGTGCAAACCCAAGAGAGCAACATTTTCCAAACGCAGGAGCCCCAACGGCTCGCTCCTCTTCAGCCAGTTAAACTGAAATAGCTTACAGATGCAGCTCAAGGCTTAGGCCAATATGGAAAGAGCTTAATTACTTATTTATTTATTTTTGGAAATCTGGAAAGATATCTCATGTGAAGACTGTCTCTTGGAGCATCTTTTGCTAACTGACATCATGCAGGTGCCTGTTCTTTTTTAAACCAAGCATGTATTTCTAATCAATTGAAAATCATATTTAAGAAGAATGAAACCCCGGAGATTCTTGTGATGATGTATTGAAAAACATAAATATTATACACTTTAAACATCATTAAAGTATTTTATAGCGTAGATTTCTGCTATCCCTCCAGTAAAAACAATCAAAAAAAAATCAAAGCTCTGATGTGCAGAACTATGAATTTTAATTCCCTGCAAGATCATTCTAAGATAATTACTAATCCCCATCTACTGGTCAGGTAAACTTTAGGGAAGAATATTCTAAAGGAATGGGTAACTGTAGGGCAATTTTCTGTTCTGCTTTTACAAAGCAAAAAGCATTTCTAGCTACATTCAGCATCCAAACTTGCATATAAACATATTCCAGTCCAAACAGATTCTTCATACTGCTTCAATTCCATATTGCTTGCATAAATCATATTTATTCCTTTATAGAGATTTTTAAAGACAATCACCATAAATAGCATAGCACATCAAATATTATTCCAAATTTAAACAAAATCTGTTCATCATTATGGTCATTAGCTAATGGTTTTACCTTCCTTTGGGACCATGGTAAACATTAAAATTCAATTTATTTAACATTTACTTCTCATAAAACAAACAAAAAAAAAGAGCATGATTTCCTTGCTACAATAACAAACTTGGGGTCACAAAACTCAAGAGAAACAGGTCTAAAAAAAAGAAACCAGCAAAAAAACACTCCTTTGAAGACTAATGAGGTACTGAAGGAGGATGTAAATACACACAAAGCTTGTACTGGACTCTAAGCCTAATCCTGCATCTTCCTACCATTGCAAGTGCTGTAAGGTCCAGGGCTTCCAACCTTTTTGATTTGCAAAGAGCAAAACATTCTCCCACGGGAAGTGCAGCCCCCAGGACCTGTGGGTTTAAGCCCTTTGAAAATCCATTTTCTTTTCCTAGAGACTATCTGGGCCCAGCTTAAAGAGCCCAGGGATCCTCAGGGGCCCAAAGCCGAGGACATACTACCAAGCACACGTCTTGAGGCAGCTATAACAGGCACCACCATGCACAACTTTCCCTAAAATGACCATAACTTATTCTAGCTTGCAACCTTGAGTTATTTGAGGGAAAAAAATAAAGTTTTCCCTGTGATACAGTTGCATTGTTTAATCCAACTCTGATAAATGCATTCTTTTCACTCAAATTGATTTTCTTTTCAAAGCTCCCTTTGTCATCTGATTTGTTAAGTACTATAGGACTCCACATCTTGCTGACTGCGTATTTGTGCTCCAAACAGTTTCCCCTGCAGGACCACAGTGATTTCACCACAGATTATTTTTCTATAGATGCTCTCTTAGAGTGCTCATCAACATACTGACCTAAGTGCTTTTAATTATTCCAGTGGAGTCTGCTTTTATGGTGGAGATTTACTTAAGTCAAGAAATACTACTGCAAAAAGCACTGAAAAATCCATACCCCACACTTCTCCCTGAAACCTGAATCAATCAGAAGTTTAACGCACATTGTTAATGTTTATGTGCATGTGTATCTATGGTGCATGTATGCAAGTTTTATATGGGCCTATTTTACATCTATACCCATCTGCATGTAACGTAAGCTTAATGGGACCAGGAAGACAGCAAATCCATTTAATTCTCACCTTCAGAGACACTGTTTTCTTAACACCTCTGAAAAGGATGCAAGCAAATTTGGTGTTTTCGCTTTATTTCCTAGCTTGTGCTTAGCAAATTGTTTGAACATTAGCTATCCATCTTGCCTGTTAGCATTCGCATAGACACCCCTCACGCGTAGCTGTATTAACAACCCTCCTTGAAATACGCAGGAAATTGGAGCCACCGGGAAAGGCAGCCGCTCTCCATCTCTCCGTTTACCAGACAACACATCTTCAAGTGCCATAAAATACACAAAGCATCTCCAGGGAATGTCAGGATAGGTTAGACCGCTCGCCTAAGGCAGCGGTGTTGAGAAGAACAGTTTAACGTGAAGATGATGATCACCTTTCAAACAGGAAAATATGCAAAGGGCAGAAATGGGGAGTGGAAGAGGTGACGAATGAAAGTCTGTCTCACACTCGACTTCAGAATTAGCAGCAGGGAGAATTATTAGCACATTTTTATACATGTCCAACTATCACTTGTCCCTTAAGATTTTTTTTCTCTCTTTTTTTAAATATTTGAATTTTGAATTTAAGACTTGGACTAAAAAAAGAACACATGGAGAAGGGAACACATTAAAAGATGGTAAAAGGCAATTTTCTGTAACTCGTTTTACTGTATCAACAAAACCAGAAGAGCTACAGGGAAGATATTCTGATAAAAATTTGCTACTCAAGACAGCTGCATGTGTTGAAACCAAGCCAAATTCCTTTAAGTTCTACATTCAAATACTACAGGAAATTGTTATTGCTCATGAATAGATGTAAGCTTACTGTTGAGAATCATTTTTTCAGCCAGAGACTTTGTGAAACAAGCAGCTAGTATGTTATTCTTATCATTAAGTTTAATATTTTCAGGAAGAAAAAGAGGTAGAATGTAGCACTTCAATTAAAAAAAAACGAGCTAGTCAAAATAACATGGAAAAAATATTTGTGAAACTGTCCTTCTTGACACAGAATGAGATACAGTAGAAACATCCTGCCAGTTGAGAGGCTTCTCTTTATTTATTTAGCAAAAGAGTTTCCTTGCAAAGAAGCAAAATCTTATGTTGACGCTTCTTAAAACATTTTCCGAGCATTGCAACTTTAAAACGATACTGCTCTGGTAAGAGGCTTTTAAGAAAGCTGCAAATTAAGATTTCAGGAATTTGCACAAGATACTCCTGACAACATGAGTTTTACACTAGCAAGGGCACCGCTCCCACCTTTGGCTTATTCCCACTGGCACTGTGTTTAATCCTGTTCAAAACCCTTCACTTGGCACCCAGAAGTTCCCTGGAATTCAACCCACAGCAGCCCACATAGGACAGTGCAGGACAAGTGCAAGTCCCATTGAAAGGATTTTCCACCACTTGTCCACACTAAGAGCTTGGATCTAGCCACCCACACAGCTCTGTTAAATGATCACGATCAACATTCACGCCTTCAAGGAGCTACTGTGAGAACAGGGATTTCTTGCAAAGACCCCTCTGCGGAGAGCTGTGCCAAACACAGAGGGCTGAACATGGCACGACCTCAATTCACTCACCCGCCTCAGTCACTCTCAAAACATGCTGAAAATGAGTTTTTACAAGTCCTTCACTTAAGGTCTTCGCCTCACTGTGCTATCTTATCTGACATAAGAGCCACTGAATAGAGAGGAGACCCCTTCACCAGCACGTTTACTCTGGCTGCAGAAATGTAACTCACATTTAACATGCAAAATGAGCCTCCTCATTAGGGCCTCCTTTGGGTCTTATGCCTTTCCTAAGGCTGTTATTGTACTACTGATCACTGCACAGCACTGTAATATATAGTGATCCTTCAGGTTGGGAGAAAGCTATGTGCCAGTCAGGTTTATGAAGCCTATAAAACTTTTACTGTGCTTGTAGCATAACCAAAAGAAAAAAAAATAAAAAAAAGTCATCCATAAATTTAATTATTCCTGGCTTCTGTTCTGGGATACATCTCTCTGGGGTACAGTCTGAGATTGCTGAACAGCACTCGGTTTCCTAGATCAAGGTGATACAGGTTTTTTAATGCCTCTGTGGCAATTAATAGAACATTTCCCTGCCTATGGCATGAGCAGGCATATCCACTGCTGAAAGAAATGCCAGCAGGTTTTGAGGGGCTTCCCCTCCACAGATGGGTCTCATCACTACCCACTGCTTCTCTGAAGCCACTGGCAAATCCTCATGGATTCCTCATTTTGGGTGTTTCTTGCAACCCTGCCTCTAACCTGGGAATAGATCATTCTCTTTAATAATAATAATTCCAAGCCTGCTACCACATTTATCTCAATTTGATCTGCTGTTAGAAATACGTGATTGCTGTATCCCACTATCCCATACTGGGGTGTTCACACGGATCTGCTTTCCTCCAATTTCAACGCCTCTTGGATTAATTCTCAGCAGAAGGCGAAGGCAGCCCTAGAACAGGGCTCTGGCCGTGCCGGCCGCGGGACGTGCACAGCCCAGCCTGGAGCTGGGCTCACATTTCTTCCTTGATTTGCCCAAAAACCTTGTTTGCAACAGACTCTAGCAAATCTAATTCAGACTAATCTAATCTCGTGAATACTTTCAGCTAAACAATTCAGCATTTGCAAAGTCAACGTGTTTGGTTTCAATAGATTTAAATGTCGGGTTTTTTTTGGTTTTGTTTTGGAAAAAAAAAAAAGGTTATTTTTGAGGTGGAGCTGCCTTTTAGAAAAGGATTAAAACACCCTTTAAAAAATATGTAGTTCAGCCAAAAAGTTTGGGCTTGTTTTACATTTCAGCACAATTCTCTTCTTTTTGGGTCCATCAAAGATACCTTCCATCTCCTACTAGCTCTCTCCTACTTTTCTGCTTGGCCACTGACTCCAGAAATGAACTACTGACACACCACCCAGGAAAGGGATAATCCCAGCATTAACAATTTAGTCTAAATACACAACCAGATAAAAGATTAGTGATCTTCATTTAAAACCCAACCCCATGGGCATTATGAGGAGCTTGCACAGCTCTGCTACATGGATTACAACAGATTCGTTTTAAGCAGTCTTATTGTTAAAAAACAGAATAAAATAAAGCATAGGGCAGACGCTCATCAGGGATTACGGGACAGGAAGGCAGCGCAGGAGGCGGCTCTGTGCATGCACATCCCAATCCCTATCCTCGTGGACTGGACAACAGTTCCCACCTCCCACTTGCTCGAGAGCCAGGGCCTTTTCCCTCTTCCCTAACGAGTTCCCGTATCAAAAACACACGTTTCCACTGGGGCAACTTAGCAGCATATCAGACACCAGGCAACGAAGAGATGCATCAGGAGATCTGCTTTCTTATCCACCACAAAGTAGCCGCTAGCTGCGAAGTTCCTTGTGTGTGTGTTTTCTGAGGACACTCAAAACACAGAGTTTCCCATCTGAGAAAAGCCCACCCCAATACGAGGCTCTTCTGGCTCAGACCGGGCTGTTCTTTCTGTTCCTCAGCAACATTACCAATAGTTTAATCTCGTTTCCTTAGAAATAATCACCAGGCTATTTAATATTTTCCTCTAGTTAATATTTAACACACCGTTGGGGAAACAAGATGAATCCGATCCCACACCCAGTAAGTTTTCCTGTCCTTAAACAATTCTAAATTACATTACACCATTACACCCAAAGCAGAGCTCCGAGTTCCCAGAAAAATACAAGCATTTAAGCGATTCAGCAGAGCTCATCTGACATCCGAGCACTGTCCGAAGAGGCAATCCCTTTCCTCTCTCCTCCCAGTCCCTGGATGGTTGCCCCTGCGATGACAGAAACCCTGTACGCGTCTTCGGTCCTTCTGATTACAACAGAGGCATCTGTGTTCCCAAACAAGAGGGAAGACTGCTGAGATTCTGTTGCATCAAGAATCTCATCACGTAAAATCCTTCTAAAACATCAGATTCTGGTTTTCACTTAAGCTCCTAACACATTTTCAAAGAATAGCTGAGCTTGAATCAATTTCCTTGACATCTTAATCCCGGGTACTTCAGGTGGCAGTTTGCCATCAAAGCCAACACAGTGGAGCATGACCAAGGAACCGGCAGCAGTGAGCAAGTGTCCCCAGCCTGGCTAAAACCCCCTGTTTATAAGAGGCTGCTCTTAGGAGAGAAACAGAGAAAGTCCTGGGTGCAGGACAAGAGTCAGCACAGCTGGGACACAGCTAGGAAGGGAGCCAGAAAACTTTGGCAGGGAAGGGAGACTTTCATAGCTGGGGAGGAGCACCCAAACATTTAACACTTGCATGCAGGAGGACAGTGGATCATATCTGCACAGGGTCTGATGAGGTGGTCAAACATGAGGGAGGATGCTGAAGCTCAGGAGAAATGAGCCCAAGGGCCCCAGGAGGACCCTTTGCTCCTGCAGTTACATGGGGTGAACCACACATGGAGCAACATTCACATGCATGCAGCTTGGCTCCTGCCTGCCTGTGCTCTGCCTCCAACCATCTCCCTCCAGGAAAGGAGCCAAGGAACAAATGGTCACTAGTTCCTGCTCCTCTGGGAGTTGCGTTTTCATCTGAGCTTTTCAAATGTTTTATTCCTCTCTCTCCACTAGGAACGATCATCTCACTAATATTAGTGCTTACCTATTTTGCTGTTGCATATCTGGCATAATAACATCAAACTTGACTTCAAGGATGTGAGAAAGTCCTTGTTCATGACCTAGATACCACAAGGAATTCTCCCCTAGAAGTTTCCAAGATGAATCCTCTTTCTCTGCACTCCAAGGAAAAATGGTTGCCTGATGACTGTGAGCTTGTGCTTGCAGGCGTTAGTAAGAAGAGAAAAGGGAAAGAAATCCCCACGCAGACACAAGTGATACCTGCTTTGGGCTTCCAATATTCCAAGTAATAACTGCTCAGGCTAACACCACCAGCATATCCTGGTACAAATAACTCCAGCCTGCACCAGAGGCAAGTTCACAACAGAAGAAAAGCAGAAAGACCAATATATCAGAATAGCACTTCATATTTCACAGGTTCAAAGGCTCGCATGAAAGAACCACACCAATTCACACCAGCGGTTCCTTTGAGAGCTTTTTCCTCACTGAAGGTCCTGCCTAATTTCAAGGTCTTGAGACTGAAAGGCTCACACACAAGCTCATGTAGTATTAAGGCTCATACCTCCAAAAATTCCCATGGCTGTAATATTGCAAAATATTCCCCAACCTCATACATGTATGCACACGTTTGCAGCAGTTACTAAAACAACTATGCCATCTTCCAAAAGGCACTAAAGATGCAGAAACGGAAGGGAGAGATGGGACAGGAATGCTGCTTTGTTTGTGTGCCTCCACCTTGCTCATCAGACACACTCGAGCCAAAGCATCCTGCTCTCCAGAGGGAAATCTGTTTCTGCAATTTTGCCAGAGCTTTTATATATGGCAGTGGCCAGCTGGCTGCTGGAAGAGCCATGTGTCAGTGGTCCTGGCGAATGCTTAATGTGTGATATGGATCTGCACAAACTGCAAGCACTTGGTTTGCAAACATTCCTGGTTTATGCATTTACAAAGCAGCGAGTAAAAGGAGAGATGGCTCCTGATGTCACGCACCATAGCAGGCAGCTTGTATATACCTGTCTGTGTACATGTGTGTATATATATACACACACATATATATAAATACATACACAGAGTAGCTTCTCTTTTTCTTGGCACTATTTGCCTTCCTGGACTGCATTCATCCGTTCTGCCTCTCTCCCAGTACTGTCACATCCTCCGCTGCTGCCACCCTTGCACCTGAGGAGGCCAATATCCAAAACCATTGAGCCTCCAAGATGATTGATTCTCCCTCCAGACAAGATGCGGGAAGCCTCTGCACAGCTTCCCTCCAGCCCTGCTGGATGTGTAGATGCCAGAGGAAGGAATCACACCTGCAAGCAGGTGGGAGCACAGGAAAGTGTCCGATGATGCCCCTGACTACTGGCACTCCTGCTCCTGGGCTGTGCCTAAGGGTCCATGTAAATCAAAACTGCTTCTCCTGCATGGAGAAGCCAGCAAGTCAGTCCACACAACTGTGGGAACCATGGGGGGAGCAGTAAAGCAGGAACAGCAGCTTAGTTTGAATCCATTTATTTTTTAGCTAAGTTCTTTCTACTGTACCATCCCAGAGGATGTGTTAAAAAAGATGCATCAACCAGTGTGGGCCTTGCAGAAAGAGGGAGAAGGTGGGCATACTAGAAGAGGTCTGTGGCTACAATCTCAATATATGAAAAAAGTACTCCCTAATTTTAAGGGAACAGGTGGATTTACTAACGTATGGCTCCATGCCCATGCCTTTGTTCAAAAATATATATATTTTTACTGGCTAATGTCAGGCAAGCCAGACCTCCACCCCAGGCGAAGTTTATCCCAATCACTGCAATCAATGTGGAGAGCAAAAGTGGAGGTGAGAAATGAGTCTGCCACAGCCTCCCGGGTGCCAGCAGACACAGACTGTCAAGTCAACAGGGAAGGCAATTCCCAGCCAAGGTTCCCTGAGTGAATAGACTCTCCTGGTGACACCAGACAAGAGGGTTAATGTACGGATACAGATAAACAGTTTGTGTAAACTTAGCTGTCTAGTAAAGGAAACAGAACTATAGTAACTGTAATAACCATAGACATCATGTCAAATGAATCCTGATTTAAATAGTAAGCCATGTGGTATAGTAAGTAGGAAAAAATGGTTTTGTCCTTTAAGCTATCACAAAGTACTTGCTTCATGGAATCTGTTCTTTCTCAAAATTAAGATCAAGGATACTTTTTAAACTTTTATTATATCACCTAAAAGCTTCTTAGTAGCACCAAGAGTTTGTATGAAATATATAAAATAAGCAACTACAATAGTTTTAGAGACTCCTAAATAAGTTCCTATATAAGCAAGGTTAGAAGAGGAACACTCGTTCCGAGACTGCACAACCAGCCAGCCACAAAAGTCAGTTCAAGAACACAGTTAGCAGCCATATGACCAAACGGACCCATCACTGATCAGTTATTATACAGAAAATGCTATCTGCTGAAATTTTTCAAAAAAAAATCCAACTACAAACAGGGGCTTGCACTATCTAGTGGCAAAACAGAATTTTAGTATCAAATGCAAATGTTTCATGGTTCGTATGTTACAGTTGCACTAAACTTCGGCTAATACTACTGCAAAAGTCAACCTGATAAACACATTCAGTGAAATCCAGCTGCAGTCTCAAGAGAAGCTGTAACCCACAACGTTTATGAGTTCTATCTATTATGTGACACTCGCACTGAAGCTGCAAGTGAAAATATATGCAGACAGTGTAAAAGGAGCTTTTTGCAGGTTAAAACTGGCATGCAGCAACACCGAGAATGGGTCATTAGAACTGTGGAAGGTGCAAGGACCAGCCACACAATGACACAGATCAGCGCGGGTGACACAGCCGGTGGGGATCAGAGCTGCGATACTACATCTGGTTACTGTTAGTCACCCTATAGAGGAGACAGGAGAGAAAAAAAGAGAGAAGTCTACATGAGACATGACTGCTTTCCTGTTTAGGAATCAAAAACTCCAGAAAAAGCTTTCTCAAAGCTGAAGAGAGCATGATTTATACAAAGAGCTACAAGCCTTTTACGCTCCCATTTGAGCAGACGGACATCAGTGCTACCTGTTTTTCAAGACTCCTGTTTCTGATTTTATTTACATTTGCTCTCCGTTATGCTTTTAGAGCAACTTACCTATCCAGTCAATCAATTCAAACTATTTTTGCAGGCATTTCATGTCATTTTTTTAACATCACCCTGTAGGCACTTGCTTCTTTGTAATTATAATCATTTTTCTGCAGAGATTTTCGTCAAGTGACTTTGCCAAGCAACAAGAAAAGGCAAGTGCATATGAGCACAGGTAGAAAAAAATACAGGAAACCCACAGCTAAATTGCATAGGGCCACCACAGAGAGAGCAGGAGATAAATACCTTTCTTCACCTCTTGTATGGCTTTGCTGAAGGCTCGTACAAAGGCTATTCTGTATTTGGTGGCTATGGCTCAAAAGTGTAGCTAAAGAAGAACTCTTGAAAAATGTACAGTAAAATTCAGCATTTTCAACTTTTTTAAAATACCAAAAAAAAAAAATCAAGCTATTTGGAGCTCTTCTATGGTCCTCTTTTGTAGGAGCAAGTTTGTATACCCCATAATTCTCTAATTTCTTTTGGGGAAAAAAGCCTTTCCTCATTACAAAATAAAGTGCTGCTTGCATATAAATATCCAGATTTTACCCTATTAATGTATATGAAAATTGATCTCTCTTGTTTCAGGAGATAAAGCAACATAAGACTTGAAATAACTTCTGTCTGTTGAAACGGGTGATTAGTCTAGAAAAGTCACTCACCTCCTGCTCTCCTAGCTGGAAAAGAAACTGAAATAAACTGATTTTTATTTTAGCAGTGTAAGCCCAGAAAAAAATGTAGTCAAAAAAAAAAAAATCTGCAAGCAGAGAGTCTTGGAATTGCAATACTACAAGTTCAACAAATGTGAGTTCCCAGCCGGCCCATAGTAACTCGAAGTCCAATACTTTTAAAAAGAAAGAGGTTCCCTTTCCTTGCTGGCAGCTTCCCTCACTTTCCAGCAGTCAAAGTTATTTGAGACTGACCTCGTCAAAAGCTCAGAAAATCCTGGCAACACCCACGGATCACACAGCACCAGTCTCGTCACTAATTTTAGGGCTGCCTTAAAAGTAATCAGAGCATTTCTTAAAACTCAATAAACTCGCCCCCACCCTACATGTTGATGCGGCCACTAAATCCCGTGGGGTAATCTCCCGAATCCATCTGTTCCTTTTCATTCGCATCCTGAAACCCTCCCAGAGCCCCTGATTATTTCTCAACTTGTCTGAGGAAATATCCTGCCTTGTGGCTTCCCAGCCGCTTGCCTCGCCGCCCCTGTCCCCGAGGTTGCAAAAGGCAGCTGCAAAGATTATCCGCTCCCATGTCACAACCAGGCGCTCCTCAAATCCTGCCGAGGTTGAGGCGTTTTGTCTGAAGGGGAGATGAACAGCAGAGGGGAACGAGCATCCTTCAAACACGGACTGCTTCCCACTTGTGCCTTGGGGAGGAAGATCCAACTATGGGTATTTTCACACAACTGGTCTTTACGGTATGTTTGGCAGAAGCAAAAGTTAGGCCCCCACATTGGCCACTTTTAGGCTCTCCCCACGCTGGACAGCACAGCCCAGTGCTGCCCACCAGAACACGTTCACTGCCTTGAGGAGTTACTGGGACTATTCACCCAAGGCCATCCTCACACAGCAGGTGTAAGCATAAAAACAGTGACATTTGTCTAAGGACCACAAAGAGACTTAAGTTACAGGCATGTGCATCTTCCCCCTCCGCGAGTCAATGCAGCCAGCACGGCTGTGCATTTAATGTGGCAAACCCAGCTGCATAAAACACTCTAGATGCTTCTCATTTAACTTGAGAGCTGTCAGAAGTGGCGGAGGAGAAGCATGTTGTCTGTCCTGGCGTGCACACACAGTCAGAACACAAGGACCAAGGCCACTTCGTGTCTAACTACTCGCTTGCATTTTGCTTCAGCTTCATTTGCAGCCTCAAGCCCTCATGGGATATTGTAATATTTCCCACCAATCTCCTACATGTTCCTGAACCAACCCAAGGTTGGTTCCAAAAGTCTAAGCAAGAAATAATAGTCCACAAAAATAAAAGTTTTCTTACAATCCCACCACTGCTGCTGCTCAAGCTTTATGCTAAGATTTATTGAGATGCCAAAGGGTTATTTTTGCTTGAAATTCTCCTATTGTCAGTTGCCTCAAATGAGGTAAATATTGAAGGAATTTATGATGCCCAAAACTGACAGTCACTGACTGTCAAACAAATCTTTCTTTCTGCTTTCAAAATAGTTTTGTGTTAATCTCCCAGGTCACTCTCAAAGACAGTTTAGAATATAATTTATCACCTTTTGGGCAGGGATCCATGCTGAAAAATTCACATCCAAACTGTAATTTGGTTCAGTTAATGGTCTTGTCTCAGAGGAACTGGACAATTAAAAACATATGGAAATGGAATGAGCCACTCACTTTTCAACTAAATGTTTGCTCTGTATCTTGGGAAATAAATTTAGGATGAACAAGCTGAATTCAGTCAATGGATTAAAAAGAGGTTTGAACTACTGCTATAAATCAATCCTCCTGCTTTCACAAGCCACATGACAGGATTTTTTCCCCCCTTGAAATTGAAAATCACGTCCAACAATGGTAAAACGCCTGCAAGAAACTGCAGGTTCAAACTAGATTTGTGCTATTTTCAAAAGAAAATAAGAGTTCTTTATGCACTATAAACATTTGACATATTAAAATACCTAGATATGGTAATCAGAAATGTAAGGTCAAGCAAGAAAAAGCATAAAGGCAAAAGCAGTTTAAAATGTGTACATCCGTGTGCACTGACTTTCATTATAGGGGTAATCAATCACAGGGTTTTGGTAGAACCATGACATTTTATTACATCTAGAAAATACCATGGTACAGTTGATACATTTACAGAAACACAAAGCTTGGAAACATGCACAGCATTTTACCAGCCTTTTTTCCTCTTTCTAAGCATCAACGCCCTTGTAACAACTCAGAACTGCAACAACACAAGCCCTCACCATACCTCAGTGTCCAGCTGCACCAATATGGACTTTTCCAGGTACTGGACAAGGACAGAAAAGTGTCAAGTCAATAACACTGATGTCCCCTCTCTGACCAGTTATTTTTCCCTATTTCTTGCCCTGAAAACTTGGAACCCTCCAAGCGCTGGTGCCTGCCTTGCTTAAACCCAGCACAGGGTCAGGCCCAAGCCAGCTGGGGCACCCAGCTCTCATAGCAGGAGCGTACCAGGGTGGAGCCGTAAGGACAGCTCAAGGATCACAAACGTGGTGGCCTGCATTGCCACCTACACTTGGCAGCTGCCCAAGAGGAGCAGGGTCACAACCAGCTCTTCCTTTGGGCTTGGCAACATTCATCCAAATTCAGCGTGAGGCATCGAATCGAACCCTGGTCTCCATCCCAGTCACTGGAGCTTCTCTAAGGTCCTTCACCTATATTAGAGAGGTGTGTTGGGTCTCAGAGCCTCTTCATCCCAGTCACTGGAGCTTCTCTAAGGGGTAAACCTACTACATTAGAGAGGTGTGTTGGGTCTCAGAGGCTCTCCCTTCCCAGTAAGACTCTTGCTCTTAGGCAGCGTGCCCTCTGCTTTGCTGGCTTCACCAGAATCAAAGCTGTTGAGCACGGCACTGGCTGTTGAATGAGCTGGCCCAGGGACCTCCAAAGCACCAAGTATGAAGGATCTGGGGTTAACACCTTGCCATAACTACACAGTTACACTTACACAATAAAGAGCAACCAGAAAAAATAAACAACACTGTTCTACTGCACTTTGGCCAAAACTGGGGTCTGAACTGGTCATTTCCAGAACTAAAACAACTTAAAGTTTGTATCTTAAGCTAACTCATTCTTCTAGCGCACAGCTAGGCAGGCCCTTTTCTTTAAGGCAGAGAAAGGAGGAATGCACCAACACATGGTTTACACTGCATTTTTTCAATTAAAACCAGCAAATGTAGCCCCTAGCAACGACAGAGACAGGATGGGGAAGAAGGAAAAAAAAAAAAAGAAGAAAAAAAAGAAAAAAGGAAAGAAAAAGCTACACCCTTGAAATGCCTTTTGATGTTAATACGCTGCAATGAGTCTTTGTGTAATCTGCTTCATAAAACACTGAAAACACTGAAAGTAAATAAAAATCAAGACCACATAAGCTCACAGCCCCCCACATTTCAAGAATATCTGAGGCCTTCCATCTTCCTTGCCACTGCATTAATTTCATTTATTTCTTTTTTAAGCTAGCTAAAGAAGGCCCTCAAAATACCCTTTTTGACTCCCTTTGACAAAGAACTGCTGATGAGATCAATTAAGCGAGACAGGAGAAATAAAACCCAGGCGGTTGGTTCAAGTAAGTCATCTGCTTACTGTATATTCCACAAAGCCCCAACGTTTGATGTTAATTTTGTGTGATGCGTTTTCCAATAATCCATGAGTGTGAGCTCGAGCACTGACAGAAAGAAGTGTTGTATTTCACAGCCGCACAGAAGCCGGCAGTTTTAGGATCATTTATTTAATTATGCAAATGCTACTCTTGTGACAACAAGAGACAGACTCAAGCTGAACGCATACATTGGATAATAAAGTTCAGACCCAACTGAAGATTCATTACCTGCTGCGTCAACGCCAGCTATTACCACATTATTGTAGCTTACGCCACCGTGTAGTTAAAGTTGAGATAACGCTTCCAATCTCAAACGCTATTTTTAGGATATTTAGAAGTAAACGTTCTTTATGTATGCTTTCTTTAATTGGCTCATCTATGAGAGGCTCCGAATGAACAAGTGAAGAACAAAACCCAACTGCTGCTCTAAAACTAATCGCCACTGAATAAGCAAAGAGCCTGTTTTTTTTTTTTTTTTTAAGCTCAGCATAAACGTCGATCACAGCCTTGCACCCCTCCCAATGGACAGGCCATGCAGCCGTGAGCCCAGCAGACAGAATCTCATGACCTAGGAGGCAAGAAGGGGGTGTCGAGCTCATTTTCAACCTGGCGTTCGTTAAATCAGATAATCAATTTGCTACGTTCCCTCGAGCCATGGCACAGTCAATAGTGGGGAGGGAAAGGCCATGCTTATAGAGGTGCCAGCTACTCCTCTCAAAGTCCTACCTATCCCTCTTGAAGTGTTTTTCTGCCCCGGACACAAAGCAGAAATGGGAAATTAATTAATATTTTCCCTAAAGAGGCTACGAGGGGGTGAGAGGAGCCCGACAGCCCATGGCTGGGGCAGAGGACAGCTCTGCGCCGTGCCGGGGCTGCGCGCGCTTCACCTGACTCAGCCCCGCCATAAAACCATGAATCTGAGATAACTACATTTTTATAATATTCCTGCTGAAAGGAAAGAGATTTTGCATGTAATGGAATGTCCCTTTGTAGCTGATGGGCCCACAGAGACGAAGAGGCTTGTTTGGGCTGCAGCGAGGTGTTCAAAGCTTAAAAGCTGCAACATTTCATCTCAGGTACCACTTAGAGCATAACAAGGGCAGGGAAACCTGTCCCACTTCGGCAGCAGAATTAGTGCGTCCAATCTAAACAGACACCTCTACGCACAAACTTGAGCTGCTTAAGCGATGAGATTCAGGGTTACTCTAACATGTAATGTATACATCTGTTCATTAGTATATTAAAATACTACTTTAAAATAAACCACAGTGTGTAAGTGCCATGTAAATCAGTAAATACCAAAACTTGGCTTTCCTTCCCGTGACTCTTCTGCCCTCCTCGTCCTTCCCCTTTTCTTTTCTCCTCAAAGAAAGCGCATTTTTTATCCAAGTTTTCTGGATAACGCACAGTTACTGCATGCCAAATACTGTACATGGGATACCTAGATCACTTAGGGGAAGAATCATATTTTTAGTGATGTTCTGGGGACAATTTCTTTGATGTCACTAAAGGAACACTGCAAATAAATACTAGCCACTACAAAAATCCATCAGAGCCTGCATTTCTCAGGGCTAAGAGAACATGATTGCATGCATGTGACTACAGATAGGGCAGACCGAAGGTATGCACAGAGAAGCTTTTCAGCAGTTATGAAAGATAAACAGAACACACAGGTGATCTCCCGGCTTGAAAGATGCTCTCACCACAGAGCTCCCTTCTCCGGTTATCGTCAGGGCCTCACGTCCCTGCTCTTGGGAGCAGGATTTTACCCATCGCAGCAGCTGCTCAGACTTGAAGCAGCTCCTTCAACAAACCCCAAAGCGAGCAGATCCAAATCTCACCGAAACTAATGGATTTGGTCCTTATCTTCTATTGCTAAGCATAAGAGCTTACTTAAGCATTTGGAATAAATATCAATATTATTATGATACTTTCTCACTATTTTAGCTCATATACAACAGAGACTGGCTCGCAATACAACTTTTCCCTCTTTTCATCTATCCTGTGACTCTCTACCGAATACAGGCAAAAATATCTTCGTGCATTAGCTACTTCATCTGCAGACAGTTTGGTGCAGAAAAAGGTTATTTTTAACCTGGGAGAGATCCCAAACCAGTTCTCTGCATAGCTCTAAAACTGGCACAAGACAAATGCACATGACTAGGAACAAGCTGGGGGGGGGGGGTTAAAAAGTATTTGTATACACAGCTTGTCCTCAAAAAACCACCACCAAAACCCATGCCCTGAAGTGGAGGGGAGCAAAAGGCCCAGTACAAACCCTGAATGATGCCACCATGTGTCTAGCTGGCATTTCAAACGCACCTCTGTAGCTCATGCACTCCGTTGTCCTGACAAATCCGCAGGACTGAAAGGTGCCCAGCTCATCCAGGCGGCCGGCAAATTCCCCTGCACACATTAATGTATCTCCCGAGCGCAGCCCTCGCTGGCCTGCGAGCCGGAGCAAAAGGTCGACAGCAGAAATCCCAGCTGTCAAACAGCCCAGGGCAGCCAATATCAGCAGGGCCGTGCCGAATTCTACCAGTCATGGATCTGGTCCCAGCACTTACAGCACAGGTCCAGCTATTTCGATGCATCTTGGAAAAAAATTAATCAAAAATAAAAGCTGAGGAAGTTTTATGTATGAACAGACAAAAAGGTGAAGCAGCCCAGCTCTCTCTGAAGGCTGCACATTTACCATGCACCTTTGGTTGGAAAAGCCCCAAACGGAGGGCAGAGCAGGAGCTCTCCCCTCTAAGCATCCGGCACCATTTCGGAGCCGAAGGGGAAGCTGCGGGAGACACAGCCGGCTGTACAGCACGCTCCTCACTTAAACACACTATTTCATTCCAAGGTTCCAAAACGATAATAGACTTTATTCTAATTGGATTGTCTGCAATGAGCCAATTTAAGTGCTAAATGCTGCGAATTATTCAGCATGACATAGCAATGCAATGATGTGAGCCACTGCAGGGCAGGAGGCTGGCTGGAAGCTACGGCTCCTGGAGCATATTAAGGAGATGCAGGTCTGCCTTGGCCTGACTCCACCAGCCCCCTTCTCATCCCTGCCAAGCATTAACTAATGCTCTCCCTCCAAATCAACACACCTGATGAGAAGAGGACTTGCTGAGCACACCTTTAAAGTCCGGATCAACGTAACTGCCGGCTTTCAAAGGCACCAAGCACCTTTAAGGTGCACTACAGCGAGACGTGAAATATTTATCTAACCACAAGCTTAAAAATATTTCACCGAGTGCCCACCCGAGATGTCAGACTGCTCCATTCATTTGCAAGGACTGAAGTGATAGGAGGAGACAGACGTTTAAAGCTTCAGATTTTATTCTAGTGCAATTACAGAACATGAATTACAAATGCAAATGAAGGACTCCTGTATTACTGCTCAGCCCTGCACCTAACAGTTCAAAAGACAAATATTTTTAGCAATCATGTACAAACTGATATTTGACAAGTAATTCCACTGAAACATTTACTAAAATCTTGTTGATCTGTAAAAACAGGGAGCAGAAACTGAATTATAGGATTCTCTTCCAATTTAGAAATTTAGATTATAGGAACAATCTCGCAGGACAGCCCCAGGAGGCCAGCAGAATACCTGGGGACCTGAGTGTTTTACTGGACTTAGGGTTGTAACTAATGTCTACACTCAAAAAACAATATAGACACCGTCAGGGTAGGGCTTTTTATACCTGACTTCTAATCACTTAAAACTATTCTTCTAATCCTGCACAGTTACAGAGACAAGAACCTCACAACAGATCAGTCTTAAATTTTGTCCCTCAGCTGTGCATGCATCTTCGGAAGGACTCCAAAGGATTCATCCTTACTGCAAACCACCTCCTCCATTCTGCAAGAGCCCTTGCATACAAGTTATCTGTCCCCACTGAATTAAAAATGACTGATGATAATACATACCTTCTCTTTAATATGACGCCTAGTTGTCAGTGCAATGGAAGTAGCTAATCATCAACATGTAATGTGAATACATCATCTGATTTCCTGAAAAACTCTGCCCTAACTTGACTTTCCTTCTTGGGTCCTGTATTTATTAGAACTAACTCCAGTAGATGAGCAGTTTACTGTATTTTATTTTCCCACATATTTTCTAATCCACAGAGGCACAGGAACATTAATTCAGGAATTGGCTGCAATTTTTTTTTTTTGCTATTCAGCTAAGGGCAGTAAATGCAAACAGAATTGGCTGCAGTTCACTGTCATTGCGTAAGATTTGCTCTATTGTTCCCCGAGATGCAGATGTTAGGGTATACAACACTAAATCAAACTAGTGGCAGTATGTGCCTATGTACTTTCTAACAGGTTCCCAGAAGGCTGAGATTTCTTGCTGGAAAATTATTATTATTATTATTTTACATAAAGTTCCCATAAAAACAACCAAAGAATTATAGAATTAAGACCACTTTTTCCATAATCAAATTTTTAAAAGTCTCAGCTGCTGTTTATATATGCATATATAAAGAATTCAGCACACTGCTAAACTAAAATTGAAAGGTTTATGCATTCACCTGAATCATGAATGCAGTGAAAAATGATAAGATAAATAAGATATTTCACACCACTACTTAAGCAATGATTCTTTCTCTTGCAAATGCCAGCTCCTTTCACACTGAAAGCACCGGAGAGGCTGGAACAGCCTGTGTGTTAATCAGCGGTTCGGCGCAATTCTCCAGGTCCTCAAACCAATCAAGAAATTCTGTTGCTCTCCCAAAACACCAAGGGCAAAAAAAAAAAAAAAAAAAAAAAAAAAGAGCAGAGGCAGCATCTCCTTTTCTGCCCGCGTTTGCTAGAAGATGATGTTCATCTTTTACAAGAAGGCGGCTGGCTCTGCTCCGGCTGCAGACCGGTACTGCTGCTGCCTGTCACATAAGAGCTGCTTCTCCAAGGAGCAAGGGGCATGGGACAGGCACGGGGGTCAGACCCGTATCACAGGTCTTCTCTTTGCTGTAGGTGTAACCACAGCTGAAAACACCAATTGCTTTCCCAAACAAAGGGCTCTCTGCAGCTGCAGCAGCCCAACGAGGGATCTGTACAATCCCCCAAGGAAAGCCAGGCATCTTCGACTCATTCCTGTTTGCTGGGGAAAACTTGAAGGAGGAAACCCTGCAATTAGGCTGTCCCTCCCACCAAAATATAGGCATAGAACAGCAAATCCCATCTATCCGCCTTCCAGCGGCACACTCAGGCTCCCACTGGGAGCTCGCTCGTCACCACGTCCTAAAGACCATCCCAGGCACCGGTTCCTCTGGGATTAGCAGCACTGGACAGGGTTCTGCCAAGGTTTCATGCAGGAGACCACACTCTGCACAACCCCAGCGGAGCATTGCAAGGCACCTGCCAGCAGCCCACACTACAGCCCCAACGACAAGGAGAAACCTGTGCAAAGCAGAGCATCCTGCAGAGAAAACGAGCTCCCCAGGGAGGCACTGAACACACTCCCTTGGAAAGAGGTCCCCCAGGACTAAGTTTTTATTTACGCTCACTTTAAACATGCATAGTTTTACTGCAGGAGGCTATATCTTGACATCCTCAGGTGCCGGCTCCCACCCTTCCCAGCCTTTTACTACTGACCTTCAGTGGCTCTTTAATTGCGAATAGCACTCTTGATAAAATTAAAATATCCACTTTAATGGACCAATCTAGCTTTTTAAATTGCAGATGAAAAGCCATGCATTGCAATTGAGAATCATGGCCTGGCTGCCTGGTCCCATCTTCTTGATAGTTATTTTCCACTGTAGTAATGCAGGGAAACCTAATGCTTTCAATAAAATTTCATTGCTATCCTGGCTGATTTTTACTTATACTTAAAACAGGAAGAAAAAAAAGAGAGATAAAGAAGGAAAAAAGTTGGGGTTGCAGCCTGATTAGAATGGGAGATCCCAAACCTCCCAACATACTCTCCATGCCCTGTGCAAGGTACAGCTCCTTCCAGAGGAGGACAGGGATTGCTCTTGGGCCAAAGAATCACAGGACAACAGTGAGGTTCTCCACAGTGTCCCAAACCAAGGGGCAGACACTTCCACGTCATATCAACTTCATGATTCACCTTCTGGGGCATTAAAAACCAACTGGCCACAACCCAACCCAGGACTAGTGTCTTGAACCTCTGCAGCTCTTAACTGGGCAACGAGGGGCTGCATCTGTTTAGTGTCCTCTAGCTCTGGCCTGGACATGGGGAGCATTACTTCAGCCCACAGCGAGCAGGAGAAAAGAGCATCCAAGAGAAAATTACCAAATTCAATAATTATGAAGCTAGTTGGAGCTCCTGCTAACAAGGTTTCCTTATTACACTGGGTGAATATGCTGCCTCGTAAGAGTCTGCTTATTATCAGATTAAGAGAAGAGTGATGTTTTGGAATAAAACCACCACCCATGCTACAAGGTCAGTGCTCTGCATGACCATATTCAATTCCAGGTATATATCCCCAACCTCTTGTGCCCTTCCACACAGACACATCTCTGGATCACAACGGGGCTTGCTGAAGTCTCCCAAGGGAAGCGTGTTGCCCCGGCAAAAGCAGCTGGCAAAGCAGGAGCAGTGTTGGAAGTGGGAAATTAACCTGTGATATGTGCCTGAATTACCTATGGCAGGACCGAGGACTCGTAGGGAAGAGGTGCAAAAGGAAAGGCAATGAAGGCAGCAGAGGCTCAGGCAGGAGTCCAGCCAGGGGAAACCTCAGGCAGGGACACAAAAAGTCAGCAAAGGGTAAGTGAGGGTGTAACCTTGGAGAACATCAGCTGCCAGGGGCCAAGCAAACGGGTCCTCTTCACTGTCTCCTAAACTCACCTCATGGTTACTGTAAGCACAATAAATACAGAATAATAGAATCAGCATCATAAAATCAGACTTACAGAGCAGCTGACTTACAACCCTTTGCTGCTAGGAGTTTACTCATACAGTCATGTCTAGAGTTTCTAAAAAGTCCTGTCAGGAAGCAAATTTGCTGAGGAAACCTTTTGTCTAGATGTTGATACTATGAAAAAGCTCAACAAGATCAAGGAGAAGTCATTACAGTATAAAAAGGCAGAATAATTGAAAAACCAATGCTAATAAATGGTATTTATTGAATAAATGATAAAGTAAGTGAGAGCTTAGGTAAACACGGTGCCAGGAAGAATAGGATCAATGACAGACTCCCATATCTACGTGTTTTGTGTAAGAATCTCTACTATAATCCTCTACTTGTAGAAGTAATTCTGCATATTCTGCCAATTTCTGGAAGAATTCAGACCTAAGATTCAGAACTAACTAACTAACTTAAGATAATTTGTTAACTAGGAGGAAAAAAAAATTACAAATGTTTATTTGTCTTTAAAGCTTCTAGCCTTGATTTAATGTTAAGGATATGAATAAAAGAACGAAAATTGTCTCTATTGTTTTATGCACCAATCAAAGAGGGAAATACAAACACCAAAGTGCTTTCAAATCTCACCAGTTTTTAGTATATACAAGTCAATCATAATGACAAAAATCTGTAATCTGAAATTCAAGGATAATTGTTTTGTGCTTATGTGAAATTTATGGTTAGAGTTTAATACAGAAAAACTAATGCAAAAAATGCCATAAACTATGAAATGTGAATCTGTAATTAAATTTTAATTGAACAGTGAAAGCAAGAAGAGCAATCTATAAAGTATCAATTTGTTTTCCAAACAAACATTCTTTTAAAAAACAAAATTAAATATTTATTTTTTCTGTAGTGCAACAGCAACACCACTTATATATAATCACTATCTACCAGTCAGCTGGAAGCAGTACAAAATTCTACAATAAATGTTTCTCCTCACTTTAGATGAAAATATCCCCAAATTCCTCCCCCGAACATCATGTTCTCCTGTACCAAAGGAAGCCTCTTAAAGAACGTTAATACATAAATATGTAAGATTTATCTGCCCCTAGGGCACAGGGTTAGTGTAATACATATTAGTGTTACACTTGGCATTATTATCATTATAGCTGTGCTTGGTTTGCATTTCTACAGCACATGAAATCAAATTAGCTTGCTCTTCCGCTAAGTGCACAGTTCTTGGTGGCCATTAGCGTGACTTACGGGTCAGAAGGAACCTGGAACTTGGCAAACATGTGTCCTAATTTCCAGAGGCCCCCATCTCCTCTGAATCTTATTGAAATGACTGAATGGGAGAAGAGCTCCATTGTTTTTTTTTTAAAAGCAAGTCACTGATGCTCAAGAAAATCGGAACCATGAAGCTATTCGAGTTCTTGGATGAAGAACTTAACAAATCCAAAAAAAAAAAAAAAAATCACAACAAATTCAGTACCTCGTATCAACAAGAGCCATGAAACTATTTGGCACATCTCTCCATGAGCTTTGTTTTCATATTCTTTTGTGGATGAAAATGTTTTGGACAGTTTCTGCCGCATTCCCTAATGAGTAATCACATAAATAGATCAGATCTTGTGATTACCCTATATGACTCTTATGTCCAGCCCTTCTCCTTGAGATGAGCAGATACAACGCTGTGACCTCAAATGGAAAACTTTGCATTCAGGTCATGCCAAAATTGCTAACATTATTTTTATAACAGTATCATTCATTTTTAGGTAGATTAATTATAATATATATGTGCTATATCAACAGACTTTTCATTATGGTCCATTTAACCTCATAAAACATAATTGATTCCTATTTGCTCTATCTGATCGATGCTTAGAGCTCATTGCTGAACTGTGCGAGGAAAAAAGAGTAGCTACAAAAAGAGGTTCTCGCTAAGATAAATAATAAGTTCACATCCTGTGTTGCTCTGATTGCATGAATATATGTGTACGTGATTATGGAGGATAGAAAGGTTAATATCCACGGCTTTATTAACTCAAAATCACAACCAAAAAACCTGTAATTTACAGATCTTTAACATTTACTCATTTGCAGCTTCAAGATAAGCATGACTTTCCATGCTATATAAATAAAAGGAATATTGATGTTGCCTAAAGAGATGCCTCCTTAAAGGCACATTTCCCCCAGTACTTTGGGAAAATGAGTCTAAAATGAGCTGTGGTCTTCGGGTTTTGAGAATATGTTACACAACAGAAGAGGGGAAGAGGAGCAGAGAGCATCCATCCAAGTCACCGTGTCCCGTCTCCTCCTGCCTACAGGCTCCACATTCTCAGCAACTAGAAAGCTCCAAATTTCCTTTAGAGTAAAAGACTAGTCGCTTTATGGACAGGACTGCTGAAGCCCTTCCCTACTTAGGTTTTTCTGACACATTTTTGGAAGTCAACTCAGTGAAGCAAAACAAGCAACATAAGACCTGTTATATCTCAAAAAAACACTCTGATTTAGGCAAAGCTAAAGGATATTATTTGCATTGTTGGGACCACAGCATGACTTTGATCTGTGATAAAAACACTTATGGAAACACATGAAATTTTTATGTGCTTTTCTCAAAGAATACAACAATGGCACATGCCCTTGATTCCTTAATTATTCAATCTATGTATAGAATTCATCACTTCTGTTAGTAAATAAGATAATTGCACTGTATATTAATGCAATCTGTTGAAAGAGCCATCTTCCAAAAATATTTCACTACGAACAAACAAGACATTAACTTCACATCACTGAAGTTAATTTTCTATTCAGTTCATCTCTTAAAAAGGAAAAAGCAAATTTGAAGTTCAGAAAGAAAAAAAAATGTTTTTCGAACAATGACGTTAGTGAAATGCTTTTAGAAGCAGGTAAATATTTCATAGCCAAGTTCTTTGCACTCATACTAACTACAGAATAAGCCTGCTAAATACTATTTTTTCAGAATAATAATAGTCAACAGGACTGACTAAATTACTACTTGTTGCAGAGGAGTTTAGTGTGACACCCTAGAAAAAATGAACCAATATATATAAGTAAGGGAAATTTCAGATAGTATTTCCAACCGTTACCTTCCCGGGGAGAGATTACAGAAGGAAAGGGGGTTTTGCTTGCTTCCTCTACCAATGTTTGCCCTTAAACTTGATGTCAATTAAACTCAGTTTGAATCTGAAATCATTTTTAAACTTAAACTTTTATCTCAAAACATACTACTAACAAAGGTTTTCAGTTAAATAGGTATGTCAAGGAAATCATTCTCAATCACTCTCAATCAGTTTTATCACATGAAGAGCCTCCAGTACATATAAACTATATTTAATGCTTCTGAGAAGCCACCATTTGGAAGCTCACCTGCCCTGCAGTTCTCTTAATAGGTTTATCAATTTTTAAAACACCCAGGGTATAATAATATTTAATACTACGTACTAAATGTTAACCAACATTTAAAAGCAATAAAAAAATTGCCAAGAGACAGTTTAAGATTTCAAGATGCCAAGCTGTCCGGTCAGCTAATCATCCCACAGCACAAGAAAAACAAGGACAAAATGGCTATGGCGCCGGGACGTGGTGATTAATTTAACTCTCCCCAGTAAACCCGTTAGGAGGAGTGTCTGAAGGCACAATTAAGGGATGCTGAAGGAGGGTTTCTAAAGAAACCTGCAACACGATGCTGGAACAAATCCACATTTTCCCGCGTGGCTAAACGGCAGAAAAGCGACACGGAAAACAGCTGGAGGGAGCCGGCATCGCTGGCTCAGGCACGGAGACCCCAAAGCTTTTACTTCCTTCTCCTCTCCGGCAGAAGCAATTTCTTTTGATTAGGGACTCTGACAGCCCCTTAGGTCAAGATGAAAAATCTGTTTCTTCTGGGTGCATCTGACACGCCAGTCACGCAGCCAGCCTCGGCGGAGGGGGATTTGGCAGGCGCACGCAAACAGGTAGACGCGGCCGGCCAAAAACGCCCCAGTGGCCGGGGCTGGCCCGGGTCTGGGACTGCCCGTCTGCTCCGACCGTGACGGCTCCCGTACGTCCCCTCTCCCCAGCAAGATGCTCAACAGCATCAGACCGCAGCCAGATGCCACCAGGGTCACTTGCAGGAAGGGAAAAAATAAAAATTCTTCTGCTGATAAAAGCCTGGGCAGGATTCACTGTCCTTAAGCCGAGAGTTAGACGCTATTTGAGCGAGCCATGAAGATCACATTGAAGTCTCTAGACATCAGAAGAAGAAAAATATGAATTTAACTGCATTTCCTGCTTATGGCCCCTTTCCAAAAGGCCTTTTTCATTAAGCAGTAGCTGCTGTAGGGCATCAAGGTGCTCATCTCTGTTTGGACGCTGATGTCTGTGCGCCGGCAAAAGGCGCTCGCGTTTATGGGCTCGAGGCTCAAGCAGCTGGACGTGCCCTGCGGGGAGGCACGACGCTTCAATCTGTACATGCTGCCTTTAACAGCTGACATACAAATTCACACCGTTTTACCTGAAAATCTGCAGTCTGATTAAAGCAGAGCTTCTCCAGCATGAATTCTCCAGGGGTCATGAAAGGCAACCTCAAAAGTTAAGAGAGGTTATGAATTTTAGGTGTTAGAAAAGCCAGTGGAAGCAAAAAAAGGAGCCTTCGCTGTCCTTACTTCTCATCTGCTCTTGCCCTTCCAGACAAGTATTCCCTGCCAGCTTCTCGACTCACACCCACAAATAAGCTGCTCATGCTTACCAACATTTGTTTTTTTAAAAGCAGAAAAGCAACAAAAGAAAACAGGAAAAAGAAGTAGTAGTGGAGCTAAAGAAACCACGGCCCCGGCAGGGATGGGTCTACAACCCCCTGGATCCAACACTGCTCTGAACAGGCCTTTCCAGAGAAAAACCCCTTTGTAGGTGGACAGACACACACACATTGCTCAGTGAAATGATCCTCTTGCCCAGCATTTTGCAGGCTCTATGCCAATTTTCCCACAGACAATATCCAGCGGGTGTAAGAACTTCCTTCTGCCAAAGCTGCAGCAAAGCCACACAGCCAAAGCTCATCCTCCATCTGCGTGAGGTCAGGAAGCTGTATACCCGTATGTGGGGTCATAAAACTGGATTTTATCTGAAACTGCAGGGATTCACAGTAATGGTTGTACAGTCTATTTGCCCTAATTGCAGCCCTGACTTAGAGATCTCCCAGCATTTGTCAGTTTAAACAAAACCTTTAGCATTGTTTGAACTTACCTAGATACATTTAGGAATGTAATGAAGACATGCTTCGCCCAGAACTCTGTGTCTGTTGCTCCTAAACAGTTCATCAGGGGATTTATTTGAATTTATAGGCAGAAGCCAAGTCATATATTACTTTCTTAAGTGCCTTATATAAGCAAAAATGCTTAACCAAGAGATGAGGAGTTCAGCATAACAGCAAACCGATGCTTCATGAAAAGCATTAATTTTATATGGCACCTTTTTTAAGAGAAGTTGTTAAAATGAAATACACCACCTGCCCCCTCCTCCCTCACAACGCGTCAAGATGATCACACCAGGCCTAATGAATTCCCTGAGCTACAGTATTTCCCACAAACCACCCTCTGGCCGTCACCTTTACTCCTGTTGGATATCCCGATACCCATTACCAACCCACCATTGAGAGCAACTAAACTGCCAAGGAATCTAGAATTTAAATCGTAACAAATTCACTGCCTGCGATTTCCTGCCAAACAGGCAACACGCTACCACTCCAACAGTGGGGAGCGAAGTCAGCTCTTAAAATACGTTCTCCATTTTCTAGAATCAGGACTTTTTCAGAAAACACAAGGTCAGGCCGTGCGGTTCAATTTGCAAAATTAGCTACTGATCATGGTTCATTTTGACTGCATCCAAACTGAGAGATTACGTGAAGGCTTGCATCCACACATCTGAGATCAAGAGGAAGCCACAGAAAGAGCTTTCATTTCTACAAAAAGGAACACAATACCCAATAAACTTTTGCCAAATTTCTAAGTTCGGGTTTACTTACAAATATAAACTAGGAAAAAGTATGGAAAATAAAACAGGAGAAGTCTTTTTGCCAAACTTGCCAAGATCAGCTGCCTCCATGTAACATTTTCCAGTGAGCTGGGATTTTGTGGAACCAGATACACATGCTTTTCTCCAAAATATCGTACTCCTAGTAACTCAGCTAACAGCTTTTAAATTTTTAACACACACAGATGTAAGTGTGTTCCAATAAGGCTTCTTCACCTCTACAACATCATGCCCTCAGGGGATTAAGATGCACTTAATCAACAGTTGTTGGTAATGATGTGTCACCTATCAAGATAAAAGTCTGAATGCAGCAACATCTGTTACACTCCTGCGTTAGGAAACAGGTAACACGGTTTTTGAACACATCAAATTTGACTTTTAATTACCCTCTTACACCTTCTGTTCAGTTACTAACCAGCATTAACCCATAAGGTCATTTAAAATACTGATAACTTTAAAACTAAGTCCTATAATGTTTCCTCATGAACAAAACAATTTTCATACAAAACTAACTTTTTTTGTAGTATTTAATCAGTTGTGTGTTCCACAGTAAATGTTTTTATGTCAGACAAAAAGAAATTGTGCTGCCTCAGGTCAATGAGGTAAAAAATAACTGGACAAAAATATTGTACTGAATTTTGATTCACACGACTTAAGTAACAGCACACTCCAGGAACTTAAATAGCACAGAATTACTTGTTACTGTTCTCTTTACTACAATCAAGACACCTTTTAGAAACATATCAGGCAAATGGAAAACTAAACAACTAAGGACACACATCAAAAAGTGACATATGTTGCATAATTATGAGCGCTGTTATTCCCTTACCTCTTACCAGGGCTGAGTTCCTCTTCATCACCACAGTAAACTTCAAATTCTAAAGACTTCCCTGAATATTTATCCTCTCTTTCCAATACCAATATTCACACAGGAACTGTCCTCAAACGCCCAGGGAAAGGCAACGCCTTATGTGAGCAAATGTAGCTCGAGGGGCTTGTGCTGCAGCACTGCGATGTTTCTGCCAGCGAGAGGAGGGAAGATGCACTAGGCCATTTGCTCGGTGCCCCTGCCAAGCCAGACCCATCCCCTAGGCCTTGGACGACCGCGCTCGACCTTATTCTCATGTCCCAAACAACGGGACTTGCGCGTGCTCCAGAGCTGTCACAGCACAACTTCTTTTGCCACTACTTCACCACATGCAATAGTCTTTGAAGCAAACACATGTATAGACACAAAACGCTCACTTTCACCCGTAGAGGCATGTTAAAGCTTAAATTTAAGGCACAAAAATGTCCGAGGAGACATGCAATAACAAAACTTTGCACACACGCACAGCAGCTACCTCGGTCTCAAACCATGGTCTGGCTTCACCTGAGCTCACTGAAGCCACCTACCACAGGCACCCGCTCCGCCATCCAGGCTTCTTCTGAAGCCTCAGGGAGAAACAGGCACCTAGAGAAACTTCTGCTCATGTCACCCTAAGGCAAAAAGTTTATTTCCAAATTTTCCTGATGAAAAGGCAACATGGTAACACTCAACCAAAAAGAAGTCAGCTTTGGTAGCTGGCTATTCTTATCCTCTGGTTTGCCCACAACCTTACACTGGGCAAATTTAACTTTTGCGAGTCTTAAGTCAACTGATGCATGTGAAAAAAAAAGAAATAAAAATGAAAGCCATCTATAATGACGTTCATCCTTTTTTAAACAAAATGTGGTGACACCTCTGTTACTAACCTCTTCCCCACACACAGCAATCCTACCCAGGATGGTTGCTTGTAGTTTGACCAAAAGCACAGTGCAACTTCTAATCACAAATGTTTTCACTAGGGAAAAAAGAAAAAGAACAAAAAACCATACACTCCATAGTTACCATGTGCTAACAGGGGACCGTGCACAAGAAACATCTTCCCCAAAAGCTGCTGGGAGAATCGACACAGGGATCTGCAGGGAATGCAGAGCCCAAAGCTCAAGGTATTTCATACCAGGAATGAAATACCTTGAACACAACCAGAGCAGCCTCTATTAATAATGTAAAAAGACTTATAGAAGCTGTTACTGCTGGTACACACTTCCTTCCTCCAGAAACTCTCCACAGCACAAGGCCCTTCGTAAACGTTTGGGCATTACTGTGGAGTTTCCACCGACGACAGCACGAGTCAAACTAGCGCCCCTAGAAATATCCAGAATAACTGTACAGAGCCAAAAGGAGGAACACTACTGTGGGATTACCAAAAGACACGATTTTTAACAGTGCCTGCATTTGCAAACAAATGCTGTTTGAAAGTGCACAGAGCTATCCCCACTTTGCCAGCTTTCACCGTTCAAAAACTGTCAACTTCAGGATATTTCTCTCCCTTTCCTACTCCTCCGAGCTTTAGAATTGTTTTTATCTGCCACAGTTTTTAAACATTCAAAGTGCGCTATGGTCACACTTCTAAGCAGAAGGCTGGGAAATGACTCCTTTTGCATTATAAATGAAAGCAAAGATTCTTCTACAGACACTTCGCTATATTAAAAAAAAAGGGGGATCACCAAAAATATTCACCAAAAACTTCATGAAAGTGAAGCTCTTTCACTAAAAAACAAACATGTTTACCCACTAGACAGGAGTGCGAGGAGGTCATTTGTGGGATTTCCAGATATGAACAAAAATAAAGTAAAAATGTATGTATTTACTGTGTCCAGTTTGGGTAACTGAGTAGAGGACAAAGTTAACAGAAATTGCAATTTTCTTTTTGGCTTTTTTTTTTTCCCTTCTATTTTAATACCATCTACATTAATAAGATAAACAGGCTTTGTATTTAATACCACCGTATAGGACACATTGATACCCAAGCAGTCTGTGACTGCATTCTCCAAAAATCCAACCTTTGCAGCTCCCAATTTCTTTGAAGAAAACAGATTCGAAAGTCTTGGAGCAGCTCAGCGGGGAGGTCTCTGGTTCCTGGAGCTTCTCCATCGTCCTCCCCGCGGACGGGATTCCAGGACAGACCGGGAAGGCCGCGAGCCCTCTCGGCGTGCGGTGGCGCGGGGCCAGGGCGGTCCCCACCGCCCGGGGGACGTGACAACAGCTCCATTCTTCGGCTGCACAAAACGCTCCAACTTGGGCGCCCAGTAACTTGGCCAAAGGCAGCCCCGCATTCAGCCAGCTTCCCAAGCAACTCCTTGTCGTTTTGGCACGAGCGCTTTACAACTCAATTTGCAAGAAAAGTGGTGGTTTAGCTCCAGCTGCAAAGCTCCAAGAGTAATATTTGGAAAACAGCAGCCGTATTTCACCTTTCATTGGCAGTGTACACGTAGTATTTCATTAGTTTACTTATCATCCAGGAACTGCATGTGTGTATTGATCGTTGCTTTGATCAAGCTTTCGCATATTTAAAATAAAATAAAATAAGGCCTGTCCTTCCAAAGATCAATTTTTCAGCCCAGACCAAAAGCAAGCAAATAAAAGCCCAGAAGACTCAAAAAAAACCCAACCCCAAAACAGACAATCACTTATTTACACTTAATTAAGCATAAAATAACTCCCCTCCTCCTCTGGGAAGGATATAGATAAAATATGAATGGAAATAAAAGAGTGGCTGAGTAATCACTTCAGTTCAAACAATATTTCACAAGCAAAACAAGTGCGATAAGATGCAGTAGCCTGTGGCAGACGTCTGCTCAAGCTAACAACACGATCGTATTTTCATACTTTTGGCCATCCCTGCAGTCGGCGGCAAACAGCCAAGCTCTACTGTCAAGCCCCAGACCTAATGGAGATGAAAGGCAAAATACAGCTCGGCTCCAAGCACGTTATTGATTCCAGCAGGGCCAGGTTCGGGCCGATGGGGCCCAGGTCGTAATTCAGCCATTAGCGCTCGGGCGGCAGGATTCGGATACCCGGGACTGCAGGACTACGGGCCACGCTCTCCCTTTTATGTCTAATCAATATTATATTTTGCAGATGTCTCTCAGGCGTAATTGAAGAAAACGGCCTCAGCACTGGTTTTAAGAATGTTTCTAGCGAAAGACCAGATCCTGCTTCTAGACTAGGTTGTCACAAACATTGGCCAACTTCTATTTTTCTGCTAGATTCCCTTTGTTACATTTACACTCTGTTTTCTCTCTATAAAAAGAAAAAAAGAAAAAAAGAAAGGAAAAAAAAAAAAGAAAACATAATACATTTAAAAGAAAATGGTGCTGGTAAGAACAGCTCAATCTACACCTTGGGATTTTCACACCACTGTAATGTTCACATTTTGGCTGCAGCCAGCTTCTCATATCTAAACATTAAAAAAACCCACAAACATAAAACAGTATAACCCCAAATAAGCCCTACTGCTGTATAACATAATGACATTTGTGGCCCAAGTACAATTTATCACATGATCCTACAATTTTTCACTTGCCTGCGGGCAGCCAGACCTATATTCTGCCCATGAGGAGCTGGTTCAGAAGCTGTTCCAGGCTCAGCGCATGGCACACACAAGGTGCAAACCGACCTCCAACCACCTCCTCCAGAAACTACTTCTACTTTTCCGTGTTTTTCAGCAGCTTTCAGTTGGGCATTAAAAACATTTTAATGCAAGCTCCCCAAAAAGCATTGCCTTGCCCTCCTCCAAAATGGGACGTCCACCGAAGATGGAAAATCTAATAGAGACATTATTCCATGCACACACTTGCTGCCTCCTCAGTCACAGGCTTCACTTCTCCAAGGACTGCTAAGTGGACTACAGACTCAGACAAAGATGGGGAAACTCAATTTTTCACTTTTGCAAACTATGAGATAATACTTGGTTTTAAAAACCTACTTAAGAGGAAAGCCCTGTCTTATTTGCAGATTCACACAGACATCTAACCGAACTTTCCAGTTTCTCTCCTGGGATTTCTCTGAGGACCTGTCATTTCACTCCCCAACCTTTCCAGATCTAATGTGCTTCATTGGCTAAACCAGAGACCATGAGTGAGCAAAGCTGAAGGTTTTCGGCAGCTGGTATTTTGGAGGTTTTTTTTTTTTTTTTAATTCCCTTAACAATTTAGAATGATCAGCATTATCCTGCCATTAAAAGTAGCTTTTGGAGTGCATCTTAATTATTTGATGAAGAGAGGGAAATCTCTAAATAGAGGTTTTTCAGATCCTTAAAATATAATATACGGTAGGGCTTTATTAAAACCTGAAATATTTAGTTGAATTCAGTGACTCAGACAAATCCAAAGTATATAAACTCAGAGTAGGAACTTTATATATTAAACAGCTGCCTGAGGGCCCCAATTTATTTAAAAATATACTTTATTGATTTTTTTTTGCACATTTTGGGATGAAATGTTACTGTCAAGTCCACATATGCTATCTTTGCAAAGGCTTCTCATAGAAATTAATTTAAGTTCATACTCTAGTCTAATTCACTTGCATTAAAGTGGTTAAAAATAGTAAAAAAAGAAAACTAAAGGGGAAGGTCTTACAGTGAATGAGCTCAAACTTGTTTCCATTTATTTAAGTGGCAACAGCATAAACCCTTTTCACTTACAAAAGGGAGCCCATGGGTTGCTAGGGGACTACCTAGGGGCTTCACTAATTTATCAAAACAAACAGATGCACACACGGCATGTCAAATTCATGTAACACTGATTAAAAATAGGAAATACATACAAATAATACACTGAATTTTCCATGGAAGGGAGGAGACACTGAAGGGATTCCCACCCAGGAGAGATGCTCAAATCTTAACTGGGAAAAGGGGTAAAGAGAGATGTGGCAAAACCTACTGATCACTTAACATTATCTGGGGGTAATTAACACCAAAAATTACTGTAAAGTGTTGTACAAGGATCTCACAACACTGAGCAATAAATAGCAGATGCATTTCAATGACAATCAATGCAAAATCAACCCTAATTATATATACAATGATGGACTCTAAATTAGCTGGTAACACTCAGGGAAGGCTTCAGAATCATCACTAAGGTAGGTAGCTCTTTGTGTGCCAAATAAATGCCTCAAGGTAGCCTGAAGGCGACCAAAACACAAAGAATTTCTCTGAAAACACTAAAGATGACCAGACTCCTCGTTCAGCTACCTTAGAAGCTGCAACATGAAGGCCCCAAAGAGCATGGAAGAAGCAGCACAAAAAGGAGCGAGGGTAAGCAGAGATATGCAGTGGTTTCTGCTCGAGCAGAGGAAAAAATTGGAAAAGAGATGACTTGGGTTAGAGAGAGAGAAATTTAATAATAGTCTTTAAAAAAAAATTATAACAAAATAATATAAAAAAAAATCAACAGTTGCACCAGAAAGGTGAATGCTGAAATAGTGTTTTCTCCAGCCACAAGAACTGCAGTGTGTCTGGTGCGCAGATGCAAAAGTGATGCAAAAATCAATTAATCAAAAGCATGGAAGAAAATTCAATCAAGGGCTATTAAAAAACAAGAATGCAGATGCCACCACTTGCTCCTGAAGCCCCTTTAGCAGAGAGGGCCCCTGCACTCGGGCAAGGCAGACTGCATCAAACAACCATTGCACCAGCTTCCTCCAAGACTTCTGCCCCATCCTGCTGGGCTACTGAGAAAAGGAAAATGCCGGGGGCTCAACACACCTTTGGTTTGACCAGGATGGACATTCTCCTGCTTTCGTAAGATGAAGCTGAGACACAGTTAGTTTTGATGCAATGGGACCACCTGCCAAATACACATGTCCACAGCTTCATCACCTGCATTAGAATAAGCAGAAAGTGCTAAGAGCCCCTTCCAGGCGATGCGCAATTAAGGCGGATTTTGCCATCCGAGCTCTTTAGGCTTTTCCTAAAAAAAATAATAATTCCTTCTGCGCATCCGTAGGCAGCATGAAGCTAGTGCTAATTACAGGGATATTACAGTATAAGTGCGAGGCCCAGCTGAGCCCAGGGCTCCGGTGTGTCCTGCGCAAACCCAGGGGAAGAGACGGTTTGTGCCTCACTGAGCCTGCAAGGAACATGGAAGAAATAGCACGAGGCTCTTGGGGAGCAGGGAACAGAGGTGATGCAGCTCCTCCTCCTCCTCCTCCTCCTCCTCCTCCCAAGCCAGGGTCAGGAACAGGTTGCTTTGATATCACGGCCTCTGCCTTTCTCCCAGGAGGAAAAGCTGCAAACAGGAGCTAAGCATCTTGCCACCCATACGTGCTAACGACTGTAGAGATGCACTTGAAAATATCATGCAGATAAAGTGCCACATCTGAAGAAACGCGATCCACAGAAGCATTTTTACGTATTTGACATATGCCGAAACCATGACCAAACCCAACAGTAACCCCCGTGCATGTTTCAAGGGACTTGGATGGGAACTGTGCCTGGCAGCACTGGGCTGGCGCTGCAAAATCTCCGGAGACGGGAAGCACAAGTCAGGATGAAGAAGTGCAAGACAGATATGTAAAGACATCTGCTGTAGCTTTCTGAAAATTCAGATTCAGCCATGTCAGCAGACAGCACAGGCTTTCTGCACTCAAAGGGTCTGATCTTTCATTGTTATATATATATTTTTTTATCTTATTATTTCTATTGCCTTGAGACTGTCACGGGAAAGACATAAATCAGAGACACTGATCTACAAACCTAAGATCCAGCCTGGGAAAGGAACAAATATTCAAGCATAAGGAAAAATGACATGTCAGTCTGATGATTTTTGGAGGTTTTTCTTCTACATATCACCTTGCTATCTACATAAGTATCTTGTACCATACACAAAAGGCAACACATGCAAGATCCCACTGAGGTGGAACAACATGCAATTCTGCAAAGATTCAGCCCTGAACTTGGCCAACAAACCGGTTGGCTTTTGATGCACTTCAAACATTTTGGAAGTGGCCTTTGACATTTAGCCCTGAGCAGACCAGAAGTGACATGAAGCAGCACTCTCATCTTTCCAATCTGAAAAGCAGAAATACAGACCCATCAAGAGGACGCAGCCTCATATGGCTTTAATTTAGGTGACAATATGAATGAGTCAGAGGCAACTGCAAGGTAACACTAGGAATACAATTACCCTCAGTCAGCAACATGGGCCACTGCCAGCTACGTCCATCGGAAATAGTTTCAGCAGTAGGAAAAAGACTCAGAAGCAGAACAGCAATAATCTGTGAAGAATTCATATTAAAATTGATATTCAGAGTAAAAAGCTTTGGTGCAAGGATTTCATTATTATCAATAAATCACAACAATACTCCTATTAAGAAGGATTCATATTCCTCGCACAAAGAGTAATTATTTTGCAACTATCTATGCATATATATACATATGCATACGTATTTACATACACGTATACACCCCTTAAAAACATTCTTCCAAGGCTTTAGACAGTACTAATTGCACATTGCTTTTATCCCAGTTGTCTCTGGAAGTTCTTCTAAATTGCATGTAGATTTCTGAGCAAGGTGGGAAGTCCAGCTTCTAATATCTGGCTGAAAGATGAGCCAGTATCTCTCTAAATATTTAGTTTGCCGCTTAAAATTAACACAGGACTATCCAAAAACAAACTCGGTGACACCTCCAGTAAAAATCCTCTCCTAGAGGAGTCCCAATTTTAACAACAGAGATCTCAGGAACTACTTCTCTAACTTAATGAGCCTTGGCAGCCATTCAAATTAAACACTCTATTGTGCAAGGAGCTAATTATGCTGAGATTAAACCCAGAGAATGATAGGGACATTTACTGTACTTCTAGCAATTACAAGAGCTCTCAGTATTGGAGAATACAGCTTGTATTTCATAATTTTGAAAGATGTCGCTGCTAATCCAATAAAAAAATTGCATGTGCATGCACACACATACAAGATTAATTTAATTTTTAAAACATTTTTCAACTACTTCCGTCACATATGCATTCACAAATTATTAGTAGTAATACTATTTGTTTTGCCCTATTTCTCCTGTATCTGAATGTTCATCCTGTATTCTGCATATTAATTTGTCATAATCCTCCACCATTTCTCTGTTAGGCAATTAATGTTAAGTTATCTCTTTGCCTAGGAAGGCCGAAGTAATGACAGTAAAATATTTGCTCATTTAGTATTCTAATTAACTCTTCCAGTATCTCCTCCAATAACGTCCCTTTCTTTCCTGGAAAAGCAAGTGGTCAGTTATCTTTTTCATTGCTACCCATCGACTGCAAAAACCATGCCAGCAAATGCACGAGGCTTCCTTAGGTGACACACGCGGGGAGACGTGCAGCCAAAATCTCACGACTCAGACACGTCCAAGGATGATTTCAGCTTCCTCTTGACTACTGCCTATTCCAAGGAGAGCTGATTACGCTCGTACAGCTTGTGAAAGGCCCCAGGAGGCAGCAAGGCTGAGGGCGAGTGAATGGTGACGAGCTGGAGCTGCAGGTGCTGAGCAGCTCCGGGGCAGCGGCCCCTGCTCGCGCAGGGAAGCTGGGCAGCCAAACACGACTTGGACTTGCTATGGATTTTGTGTCTTGTGGTTAGGCTCACTGTGTACCTAATAATGTGAGAAATCTGATTCGAGTTGTTTTCCTCCTCTCCCCTGAGCCAAGGCGCTCACAGCAGCACTTCCCCCAAGGGATTCTCTGGTGGCTGATGAAAGCACCGTCCTGCAGCACCGTTCCTCCTAGGGAGAGGCACTAACAGGATCGCTTTTCTCTACGTGGGCCTCAGTCTTCATGCAACTCGTCATACTGCAGCACACTCAGCTCTCCCAACCCTCCTGCCCCATCACATCCAGCCAGCAGAGGCCAGGACTTCAGAGCAGAGAGATGTGCGGACGTCCCCGTGCACAGCACTCAGGCACCTCCTTTCCTTAGAGCACCAGGCTGAGAAATTAAATCTGATCCACGCGTTTCTTTGAAACAAAATGGGACAAAAGCAATTATCCAAATTATTGACCAAACCTGCAGGAAAGTCCTCTTGGTTCCCTTGACCGGGACATGCAGCTGGAGCAAATCCCTGAGGAAGTCACGCAAAGCCCACGCTCAGGGAGCTGCTCACGTAGAAATTTGGTGGCAATTCCTTTCCCTATTTCTGCCCCCCATCAAGATCTTGTTCTGCTTAAAAATGGCAAACAAATGCGCAAGGCCTGACTCTGCCCGGCCCGCAGGGGAGGGAGGCTGGGCACAAACGAGCTGCATCTGCAACTAATTACGACTTAAGCAAGTCCCCAGAGGGTCGGGGGCAGTGTGGGGCTGCCACCATTAAATGGAGCTTACTGTAAAGCAAGATAAATCAGAAAGACAGTTACAGGTAATTATTAGCATGATGCCATTGGTCAATCAACAAGTTGCATTTAAGCACTGTGATAAAGCAATTTCATAATTAACTGCTTATCTCCAGCACTTTTAGAGAGAATTGGGTGGGGGTTGCTAATTGTATTAATAAAAACAGAAGCTAAATGGGCAACAAGTGACAAGAAATAGGAAGCACAACAACATACTTAAACGCATTTTTAAGCTTGCATTTTGCTCTGCTATATGAGATTGGCTTCCACAGCAAAGCAGTCGCTCACAACCCTGTCGCCAAATCTCACTGCACCCGTGAGGAGGGATCTCACTGTGAAGCAGCTGGGCAGCAGCCGCTGCCTTTTCTCTCTGACAGTATTTTAACCCAAAGGCCATTCAGTATTTTAACCCAAAGGCCATTGCACATCCACATCTGCCTTCCCACACCAACTCCTGCAGAGCGGGGCAACGTGAAGCCCCTGGCAATGCAGCCTCCAAGCCCTCCCGCTGCTCTGTGGCTCCACTCTGCAGAGCAAGGCTAAGGTCTAGGCTGGAAAAACAGCATTAAACCTACTGCACTAATGAGCACCCTTGCAGTTTAATCTTGCATTTTTATTTATTCTTCACAGAACCATGCCCAAGTGCGTGCAAAGACATTAAAGCCCATCCTGCTCTGCCCAGAGCCTTTGCAAAGGCTGCTTGGCCGCTGGTTAAATCATCACCCTGCGATACCACCTGAGAAACTCTGGCCCCAAAGCCCAGCTGAAGGTGGAGGCTCAACTAGGTTGTTTCCCCTCAAGCTCTTCAATAATGATGAAAAAAAATACCAGAAACCTATTCAACATAAGGCTCCTACAGCCCAGCTTACCAAAAGTCTGTTGCAGGTGAATCAAAGGTTTGGAAAAACTCTCCCAATTACATAGTCAAAAGCTTTGAAAAAAGGAAAGATTTTGGTTAATTAAAAATATATCTTTTTGAATACTTGTGTATCACCATTCTCAACAGTTGCTTCCCTGCCTGGCCATTATAAGCCAGAAGGTACAGTTTTCTAGTTTATTTTCTCTACAGCTAATGCAGTCTGTCTTAAACATACTTCAGAAGTTTTCCACTTCCACACCCCTCAGGGACTTCCTGCATGGCAGTGCTTAAATAACATTCTCATGTTTACTCTTCACCTCTTTGGGTAAATGGATGCATTTTAACATTCTTTTCTTCATATGAATATTCTGCATTACTTGATAGTTACCGTAATTCTCCTACATCACCATGTGGATTTTCAAATAATTTAATATTTTCCTAACGTATTTGCCTTTGAAAAAAATAAAGTCAAATGTCTATATGCTGTCAAAGCCATAAACCAATAAAGCTCATCTCTTCATCCATTCTCCAGTCTGCTGTAATTGAAGCACAGTTTCCCAGATTAATAGATACAATATCACCATTTAATCCTCTCCCCAGTGACAGGCTATAATGATCTGATGAACACACTAGTTAATGGACTACCAGAAAATATTCAAATACTGTGGTGACGAACACAGGCTGGGAAACTACAGAAAACATCCTAAAACAGATGAGAATTAAGTAGTAAATCAGCGTAAGAAACAAGATTTACTTGGAGTAAATGCTTTCTTCCCTTTCTTGTAAGCGTTTCTAGTTTTAAGTTCTTTATTAGTATTCTTATTGTTCCCATAGCTTCACATGAATGCATTGGAACCATGCGAAGAATAATCTAAATTATCTTGCAGAGCAAGGCTGATGTCTCCCACAAATTAATATTGTCTCAGTAGCATGGCAGATTGCGTGTATAAATCACCAAAGATGCATGGTGCCTCCCTGTTTGAGTATAAACATAATTTACCACAAATTTATTACTTTTAAGATGCACCATCACTCTGTAGCAATTATTTATTTGTTTTTAATTTCAATAGGGCAGAAATTAGTTTGCCAGCCACCCCAGCTCCTTGTGCAGCAGATGACCAGAGGCTGGAGGAGCTTCTCCAAGGCATCCTCCTCCATTCCAGGAGGGAGCTCCAGGCCGCTTTCCACGGGGAAGTGATTTTTCCAAAGGCAACAACTTCTCCAGCCACAACCTCCTCCCAAAAAAGCCCTGAGAACCAACAGAGCATCAGACTTGCTCATCACTTTGGGTGGAAATCCCTGTTCTGTGATCTGCAAAAAGCTGCATCTAGGGGCTGAAGATATGGACCAAAATCCATTAACATCAGCACAGATCAGCATTTCTACTGCAGTCTGCCACCTTTTTCTAAGTCTGCAAATAATAAAAATTAGAAAGTATATCTTAAGACACAGACCATCAACAGAAAATTGCTGGAAATGCCTATTTTGCAGGTGAAGCCAATGTCTAAAGAGAGTAAAGAAAGTTCTATAAAGATCAAATGTTCTGTAAGGTGAAAAGTTATTCTTATGAAATGCGTCTTATTCGAATCTGTTCAATGTATTTTGAACATCTTATATGCATATACACACACAGGTCAAGCTTGCAAAACGAGAGTGTGTATTGTGAAGAACCCTGGGCTTCAAAGGGGCTGAGGATCACACGACTCCCCTGCACGATGCTGCAGCTAGAAGCCGACAAACTCTTCAGAGCTAGAAGCAAAGAACCATCGGGTAGGACAAAAATGGTATTTTCACTATTTGACATACACATGAGATTATTGCTAAATTACTGTTGCTATTCCAACATCTGAACTTTTGAAAGGAAGCTGAAAAATGAAGCATTTCAGCGAAAGCACTGCATTAATGAATCAGACTGAAGAAAATCACAGGTTTCTCACAAAGCAGGTGGGATTCTGCCTCTGTTCTCCTCCAGGATACTAATAATCTTTTAGTATCTATTTTAGAGTCAATTCTTAGTTTAGCCAAAACCTTGATTGGTCCACAAACAGCAGCAGGGACACAGGGAGAAGAGAGCTGCAAAGAGATAACACTGCTGAGGCAAAGGACAAACATCAGCAAGGAATTCTTGGCTTGTGAGCCACTCCACTCACTGCAAAATGCAAAATAAACATACCATACCTAGGTGGATCTCACCCACCAAACACTCAAGTCAAAATCAGATCATAAAAAGACAAAAAGCTCTTCATATATAAGAGATTCACCCTTTTGGAACCACTATGAAATATTGGCATAAGCCAACCCTCTGAGACATTACTGTTCTAGAAGGAAAATACTGAATTACCAACATCCTTACGTCTCAATTGAGTACCAAGTTAACTTTGCTTTTAATTACTGATGAGATTAGATAAGACCATCACAGGCTGATTTAATATACAAAGTGTAAAATCCCTTCAGGTTTTGATCGTTCTGGTATAATTTTATATAAAAACACATAAAAGGAAGCCTTCACACCCAGACATTTATCAAAAGCCGAAGAGAGTTTATATAATGAAAATCTGATTATTAGAAGCATTTTGAGAACAACTCATCAGGGGGGAGAAGGGAGAAGAGAAAGACAAGCCCCCAAAAGCAGCAATCATTGCACATTCACATTTAGCCCCTCAGCATAGACCCACAGACACGCTGTGCAGAGCGGGACTCCTATCCAAGGACCTCCTTATGTTTTAGTGTCTGATTGCATCCCTATTTAACTAAAAGGAAAGGTTATCCATCAACTGCAGCAGACACTATATCGCTTCATATGTGCTGTATCCTAACTCACTTCACTCAAAATACCTACCACTTTCCATCTGCCAACCTCAGAAGACTTCATAGAGATACGTGGGAATCCACTTTACCAACATGAGAGCAAAAACTCTAGAGAGACTCAAGGTCAAGGTCCCCTCTACCACAGGAAACAGCTTCCTTTTCCACCCGCAGAATGTGCCTCAACTGTAACTTTGGACATAAATAGGGCAATAAGATGTAAACCATGCAGACCGAGGCACTTGACCCACCTTAAACATCCATATTATACTTTTTAAAAATAAACACCCTGAACAAAAATATCAGTTTAAGAGAAGGGCAAATGTTTTCCAATAGCAGCTCCTAACATTGCAAGTCTAATATAGTATGTAGGTGATTTGTACTTTGCACTACAATGAATTTAAGGAATAACCTGCAATTTCAGCCGTTCAAGTCAGAAACATTTACTCAGTTCAAAACAGGACTATACTTATATGGCTATGTCTACATAGCAAACTCTAGAGATAATATTCACTTTTCTTTTCCAAGAATTAAAGAGGAAAGAGAAAAAAGATGAAAGGAAATCCTGTCACATCAAAAAAAGGTAAAAATGAGGCTTTCAGAATAGAGAAGTGCTGAAAGACTGCTATCTTATTGTTAACCTCATCCGTTCCAACAGGCATGTATTTCTTTATCAAAGTCAGAAGATATTTGAAGAATCAGCACTTTGGCCAAGTTTATTAATAGAACAAAAACATGCCTTGCGATTTGTTCTCTATTTTCAAACTAAAGCACATGATTATACTAATTTAGTTGCAAAAATGGAAACCACAGTGATTTCCAAATCCTTTGCCTATTAAAATACCTTAATCACTTCATAGCTTTATTTAGAGTCATTCTGTTATAAATAACTGTGATTAATTTATTTGTAAGATATACAGCCCATGCTAACCCACTTACCACACAGCCATGGGTTATATAAAGTTATTGTCAATAAAGCAGAACATGATTCACCAGAAGACACAGTCCTGTTATTTGCATAGACACAGAGGGCAGAGATGAAACCGTACAGCTGCTCTGGCACACAATTTATCACTGATAAAAAATGCTCAGCGTGGAGCAGAGCTGTGCTCACATGCAGCTATTCCACGTGCTCAGCGTCCGCACAGGGAGGTGAATTGCGACAGCAGAGCTGTATTCTAATGCACAGGCATTAAGTACATTACCATGAAAAGGCTTAGAGACATGAGAATTGTATCTTGCCTGTTCATATATATTTGGTAAGTTAAAATACTGATGACCTCAAGCACCGTTATTTCTAGTCAAACGCACAGCCCAAGGGCAGCAGTACAAGCCATGTGTCAAGTCTTGCTATCCCATTTTGCAGTCCCCAGTGCTCATCTCCAGCTGCTTGGCCCTTCCACTAAACCTGTCTTCGGATTTTAATTTGTGCCTTTCGCTCAAGCTTTTCATTAGTTGATAAACAGAACCAGAAAATCCCAGGCACTACAGCAGGTTCAGGACCTTCGTGCTCCCACCAGGCAGCCAGCTCACAGGTGTCTGTGTCAGATAACCCAGAGCTACTGCCTAAGAAGGAGGTTGATTAGCTCAAATACTCTGCAAACAAGTCCCCCTTAAAGGGGGATTCATTTCCTAAGACCAAAAAGGAACAGGAAGAGAGACCCAGCTCCATTCTACAGTGAATTAGCTCAGATCACTTTGCAAAGCATTCCCTGTCCCTCCCATGTGAACTGTACCTTAAGCCTCATCCTCCAGCACATCCAATATTGAAAAGCAGCCAGAACTCAGACAATTGCTAATGGAGACATGCACAGGGACATGGGACCACCAGAAATACCCTATACAATGAGACCACAGCTGTGCGTCGTCTTCGATGTTTTCAAAACTTCAGCTTCTGACCACTAATTTTCATTCCTCCTCTCCCTGATTAAAACACCTGCAGCACCTCTCATCTGAAGAGCCATGTTCATGCGTACCTAGTGCCTGCTGCTCGGCAAAAGAGGCCAAAACATCACCCCATTTCATGCAAGCCGTTGAAAAACATCAGAAGGGCACAGCTGACACCAAGGCTAATATTAAACCAGTTACCAAAAGAGAGGAATGATTCAGACTATCTTTGCAAAAAAATCCTGAACAAAGGTTGATAATACATCAGGATTTTAATTGTCAAACCCAATGGTTTTGGATATGGCATCCTACCATCCTCTGAAATCAAATACTGAGACCTTGAGGTGATTGAGATATGCTACAGTAATAGAGCTAAGAATAAAAAGAGACAAAGAAAAGAAAAAAATATAAAATGGTCAAAGAAAGAAAACAGACATTTTTCTGAGTATACCACAGTGGCACACAGAAGTAGGAAAAAACATTCTGGATTGTGAAAGAAATATGACATTTTTGTCGCAGAAACATTTGCTGCTGTACAATGGTGCGACTACCTCTGAAGCACAGTAGTATCGTTTTGTACCTGCAACAGGAATCATATTTATTACATTTTAGTTACCTGGATTTTATTTATTTTTACTGACTCAGTCTTTTCTAAGCAAAGCCAACTAGGTGCAGATAGAAAAAAAATATATAGGTCTGTTCGGGTGATCCTCCAGGGTGTAGAGCAGGTAATATTTTGGCAGTTCAGCCACACACAGTGGTCAAAAGACAATATGAAGTTCCAAATAACGTTAAAAACAGCAGACCAAGAAAAGCACCTATCTGCAATGTTTGATAATTTGGGTAACACAAAAAAATTAGGACGACAATCTAACTTGTTGTAGAACTATGCTTTAGTAGGAGAAGAGGGTATCTTGTATGACTGGTGCATACATCAAGGATAATTATTTCTAAAAAACACCATCCTTTCAGATTCCTTAAGATCTGCATCTGTGCTTAACACTTCACATAAATTTCCTGATCTCCTCTCAACTTCTCTCAGAAATACTTTCCACGGGAAATCAAACAACCAAAGAGCAGAAATAGCCAAAGCAAAGAATAAATCCATCTCTAGGGAGCTTCGCTAGTCGGCTCCGTGAGCAGACCTGCACGGAGCCACATGGCAAGAGGCCGCTTCTCGGTGGGAACCCGCCAGTCCTCCAGGCACCTGCAGTCTTTCTTCGACGCAGCCTCTCAAGTATTAACATTGCAGCTGAACTGCAAAAATAAGGTGATAGTCTTAATTCACAGAGATGTCCTGTAGATCAACTGCAGCACTGTGGTTCAGACAAGTAAATCCATAGGCTCGTCCTTAAATTTGCTAGCTAGTTGCTTCTACAAGAGGGATGTGGAGCTGCTGGAGAGAGTCCAGCGCAGGGCTACAAGGATGATCAGGGGCCTGGAACATCTGCCCTATGAGGAGAGGCTGAGGGAGCTGGGCCTGTTCAGCCTGGAGAAGAGAAGGCTGAGAGGGGACCTGAGCAGTGTCTATAAGTACCTCAGGGGAGGGAGTGCAGAGGATGGTGCTGGTCTCTTTTCACTGGTGGCCACCGATAGAACTAGGGGAAACGGCCACAAACTGAAGCATCAAAAGTTCCACAGGAACTTCAGGAGCTTAAGGAAAAATTTCTTAACAGTGAGGGGACAGGGCACTGGAACAGGCTGCCCAGAGAGTTTGTGGAGTCTCCCTTCTCTGGAGATCTTCCAAACCCGCTTGGACACAGTCCTGTGCCACGTGCTCTAGGTGACCCTGCGTGTGCAGGGGGCTGGACCAGATGACCTCTAGAGGTCCCTTCCAACCTTAAGCATTCTATGATTCTATGATTCTGCATTACCCAAGCAAGACAAGGAAACACAGGCCTAGAACAACGGTCACAACCTGTGGACCAGGACAGCAGCAGGCTCCCAAGCTCCTTCAGCAGACCCGGGAGCATCAGAAATGTGCTTTTTCAAAGATTGTTCCAGCAGAAACGAAGCAGAAATTTGAATGAAGCCTGAGGATTTCAGCTTGAGGATATCTTAAGTCGAATAAGTCTATCAGAAGCTAACATCCCTCTCCTTTCTTTGCCTGGCTGCTGAACTGAGCATTTTTCTTTTCAAGGATCAAACACCAGTGACCTATTTCTGACTTAAGATATCAGAGATACTGGACACATTTCATCCGTGCTATATTGCATATAACATGGGTGAAAAGACAGAGACTGGGAGAGGAAAAGCAACTTAGCTTTCTAATGCTGGAATCAGACCAACAAAGTTGCTCCAGATTTATAGCAGTATAACTACAAATGAAATTGGACCGTTATCTCTGGTTTTATAGCCACTGGAGTGGTGTAGCAGGTATTGGGCCGGCTGCCACAGACCATATTTGTTAGTGAGGGCTTATTTCCCTCATAAACCATATGAACCAATTTCACTAGTCAGAAAATAATTATATGGGTTTGCATACTTCAAAAGCCTGTGGAAAAAAATGATATGTTTGCTGTCAATTTAGAATTTGAGCCTATTGTTCTACTTTATTTTGCTCAGAGTATAAAGTCATTACGAGACTAAAATTAAATAAAACGGTTTTCTTGAGAGCTGTTTAAAAATATTCAAATGTATTTGTCTTACAGCTTCATTAATCCATTTCTAATTCATTCTGCAGGTTTACTCAACAGCTGTGCCTGATGTAAACTACAAGTCTGGATAAAATTAAAGCTGCTACACCACTAAATCACTTCATTTGCCAAGACTTACAAAAATCTTCCGCTACTTCATATCACGATGCTTTATATGTTGTTCTACCTATAGGTAAAATGAGCATTTTTGCTATAAAAGAACAAACAAGCACAAATAGCAGAGTTAAAAAATGAAGTTAATGCACATTTCAAGAACAAACAGGCCATCTCTCATCTACTCCCTTTTTAGGTATAGACAAGTTTTCATTTTTAATCTTCCATGTGTAGAATTACTACAAAGCCGGAATGACCATTTTATTATTTATAGTGTCATAGCATCCACAGGAGCATGCAGTTTTTCTTAAAACACACTGGTTTCAAAGAACGGTGAAAAACAGCTATAACCGAGTATTGTTTATGTCAACGATGATTTACTGCAACCAATTCCCATTCCTCTTTCTGCTTAAGTTAAAAAAAAAAAAAAAGGGGGGGGGAGGGAGATTAAAAATCCTTAGTTGGGCAAGATAATCTTAAAAAAAAAAATCCACAAACAAACAAAAACAAGAAATGCTGCCATTAAAGCATTTCTGGTGATCCGTGACACTGCAATCCCCAGAAGAGGCAATCTCCCTGCGCTCACCATCCAACTGCATCTTGGGGTGCAAGTGTTCCAGTAATGAGTTAAGGTAGTTCATAATGAATTTTATCTCAGCACCCTTCAGGGCCTGCTGTAAGTATCACTGTATGGGAGAGCTCCTTTCCCATTTCAGAAATGTTACACTAATTGAGTATGCAGGCACACGCTCTCCCCATCTCTGATTAATTAGCAGCACTCTAGCTCTTCACATCAATCTTGTGAAAACCACTGTGACTGATCTTGTCTCACTTGGAGCTGAAAATTACTTTGCCAATAGCATAACATAATACTTTGGTATAAACAACAACAAAGACGGGGCTCTTTGGTGGCCCCACGATCGTTCCTTTTATGTTGCACGTCTCTCTGGTGCTTTTGAAGACAAAGGACAAGACTCTACTAACAGCAGCCAAGCACGAGTCAGAAAAATTAAGACAGCACGCAGGATGCCCTTTATTTTTCCAATGGTGCCTCTGATCCACAGCACCAGCGGTTTTCGCAATCCCTGGTTTGACAAGAGCATTTCAAAGGTCATCTCTGCAGCCCTCTCTCTCCTCATGACTAGGAACAGGCCCGTCTCGGAAAGCATCAGGGAGCGTCAGGCGTTCAGGAGCAATTCCTGCAGGATTAGCACTAATGCTTGACACAGCCAGACTATGCAGCCTGACCTACTCTATCGTGCTGCCTTTTCTTTTTTTTTTTTTGTTAAATAAACTTTGGAAAATAGATTTTCTTCCCCTTCTCTTCCCCTCTGCCCAGCACCCATTTTGAAGGAACGCAAAGGAACACACAAACTGCAATTTGTTTCTTCCTGCTCCACTCACCTTGTTTTCTTCCTATTAACGTGTCAAACACTTCCGCCCTAAACATCAGCAGGGCAGAGATGAAGGATGATGACTGCAGAGCACCAGAGCAGTTTGCGGGTAGAACTTCCCTACTGGACCAGCCCACTGCTGTTACACGTATTTTTAAGTCCCAGTCTGCCCAGTCTGTCTTGGATGCGCGTGGCACCTCCACATGCTCCTAGCCCCAACACTTCATGTGGTGACAATCACCAGGCCAGATTTCACAGGCCACACTGTCTTGCTCTGAATTCACCTGCTACTTTTAACCCAGAATTTGCTAAGCTCCTTAAGCCATGTGTTTCCAAACAAACCCGCCAGAAAGGTTTTGTGGCTAATGCCAGCCTTTCTCTGACCTCTTTAGAGTGCTGCAGCCTTCCGGCTCAGTGCGCTTCTACTGCAGGGTCTACCTGCTGAGACACGACATGGAACAAATCAATAGGGGTGAAGTCTACTCTGGTCCTCCCATCATTGCATTTCAACGCTAATGAGAAGCTCCACATGAGGAACGTGGAGAATCTGGCAGATCCGGGAGGGAGCAGCGGCCCCAGGCTGGTTCACAGCGAACACCAGGTGACTTCTGCAACCACCTATGACCAGACCTGCCCTCTCGGGCCTGGTGAGAAGCAGCTGGCATGGAAGGACCAAATACAACTTAGCTCCCTCCGGACGAAGTGGTAGGACTGCAGCAGTGACATGGCCACCACGATCCAGGTTGTGGGCCTGGTCCCACAATGGGGCCTGGCCACCACGATGCAGGTCGCATTCGTTCTTGACTTCCTCTGGCCCCGATCTCCCAGGAAAGACCTCCGTTCCTATTCACGGTTGCGGAAGCTGAGCAAGAAACAGATTTCCTGTTAAGATGAAACTGAAAAGATTTCAAAACCAGACGCTGCCAAAAGGTTCACAAAGGCTGAGATTTTTAAAGTGTCCTCGGGGAAGCGCAGAGCCTCTCAGAAATTAATGGGAATTAAATGCCCAAAACCCATGCGTGGTTCTGAAAATCCCATCAAAGTATATAACACTTATATCTGCCACTGACACTAACATTTAAAACAAAAATGATTTTATCACTGGCTGAGATTCTCTTTTCAAGTGAAAGAATAGTAAGATATTAAACCAATTAGCCTATTTGACAACTTGATGCGATTCCTCCCAGATGATGGGAAGGCTGCAGCTTGGCAGAAAATAGTAAGATCATGATATAAAACAAGAAGCAACTTCTTAGAAGTCTTAGACATCTATAAACCAGAGCTCAGACTTGACTATTTACTACGTAGGTGTAAGATTTATGATCCCCTTAACTACTCATTAACTTGCTTTTAAATGCTTAGGTTGTGTATATGACGTGATAACTAATCACCTTTTAGTGCTTCTGTCTTCTCTCTTGGTGCCTGAAAGAAAGGTCTTGTATTTGTAATATGCATATTTTAAAATAGCACGTGTTAATCTTTCCTTAGAGTCTCTCTTCCTAGAGCTAGCGCCAGTAGATTACTCACATGAGCACGAGAGACTTGTTCAGCTTGCGTAAGCCCAAGCCATGCCAGTTCCTGCAGCACAGAAATCTAAATTTAAGCTTCATTTCACATGGAAAAAGAGACCCGCAACATTTTGAGAGCTCTGCAAAAGGTCACATCCACAAGCAGGCGCTCAGTCACAACCGTAAGCGCTCCCTAAGCAATAACAACATAGTTTCTAAGACAAAACGAAGAATTATGACATTAAAAAAAATCTACATTCCCTGCTACTTCAAGCATCATGGTTAAAACTCAAGTCTCGCTTCTTATTTGACCTATGAAATTAAGCTATGTGCATCCCAACCCACACAGCCCCATTTCCATACGGTCAAGGTTAGCGTGAAAATGCTTTGTCTGCTGTTAAGAATGACTTGCCTACAATTGGTTTCATCGGGACCTGAAGCGGTATCACAACCAGTTCAGCCCGCCAGTAAGATGCCAAAACAGCATTTTGCCACAATTCCCTAGACCTCTATTTTCGACTGCTGTGACGCTTTAAGTAAGAAGATTCAATTAAACAGATTCTTTAGGCTTACTCATCCAGCATTTTATGAACCATCTCACCTCTTATCAGGCTAAACCAGATATTTATTATAACAATAAGGAGATTTCATACTAATGTTTCACATTCACTGAAGCCTAGAGATATTAAACAAGATCATTTACTGCTGTCTGCTGCCATTTAAAGGACCACATTGAGAAAACGTGAGGTGTTCGGAGGTTAATTTGGATTAATGTCAATGGATTTTGCTTATTTCTCCAAAACCTTGATTTCTGCACTTCCTTGAGGCTACATAGGCCTTTTAAGACCATGAGAAACAATGCATGGACACACAAGGATGGAAATGCTTCTGCTCTCATTATATGCTGTAATTCTTTTATCCAGCACACCTAGCTAGTCCTTCCAAGGCAACTCTACTTGGTATCTTAATTTTCAAGACATTCATATGGACAAGAGCAGGGGAAAAACTGTATTTATGAGTTTATTTATAAACCCTTGTGACCTGGATCCCTAGGACGATGCCCCATAGCACTATTCCCTGCCCATCTTGAAGGACCCAGGTCCAAGATCAATCCCATCAGCTCCATTGCCATCATTTCCACACAGCATCCTCCCCTCCGAAGGGTTTGAATCGCGGCAGAAGGTTAATACAGCCTTCAGTTCTGGCAACTGTCATTGCTTTTTCCCCTGCACACGGAAGTCTGGGGCAAACTCTCAATCAGGGCTTTTGGGGACCACCACTTCCCAAGGCAAACGGGCTGCTCAGCACAGAGATCTACACCAATGCTGGCCACCCTACAGGCTGGAGCTGTTGAAGCACCATTCAGTCCATAAGAAGCGTATGTCTCCACAAAGAGCTAAAAAAATAAAGTAAAAGTTTAGCCAACAAGCAAAAGAATGAAAAAAAAAAAAAATCTCCTCTGCACTGCACTAGCAACTGTCAGCAGAAGCTAATGCAGAGTAAAACCACACAGGATCGGGAAACAAAGAATAGCAAGATAGACTAAAATCCGACTCCAAAAATTAAATACCAAATTTCTGTTTCCCCTTCTTTAGAGAAAGGTGAGCTAACAACATACAACAGGCCCGATAATGAGAAAACCAGATGGCTGAATCTTGTGGAATTTGTGGAAAAGAGAAATGAGAGAAGTGTACAGACAGAAAGGCAAGAGTATTTAAAAACCATTCTGCAGCTGAAGACAAATTTTAAAATATTATTAAAACCATATGGCTTTTCTTCCTAAAACAGGGCCGCCAGTCACTAGGCCCTTAAATATAAATCACGCAATACCAACTCTGAGTACCAGCTTGTCATTTATTGTGAGATAATATTAAGTACCTAAGCTGCAAGAGGACACTATTCCCATGTAAACCACTCACTGTCCTGACATTTACTTTCCTTTTGCTAAATCTTCTAATGTCACTCTAACTTTTTGTCTCACACACACAGGAGAGGATGAATGAGCACCCACGGCACCGTTCGTCCTCCTGTATGAATTTCCCAGTGCCTTCTGTTGGCAGGATGGTTTGGTCCACAACAGCATGAGGAAGGGAAAAAGGGAGACAGATGAAGCTCTGTTTTGCAAGATGATTGCAGCAGGGACAGCCATGGCAGCGAGCAGGATCGTGCAGGGAGAGCCGGCGCGCAAACAGCTTTGGTGGCTCCTAAAGGGCTTAAGCCAGCGTTGCCTCCCCACTGCTGTGTGTGCACCGTCCTGCTGTGGAAACTGCAAAAGAAATGCACGTTCGAGCCCCCTTCCCGTGCTGCGAAGCAGTGAAACAAGCCTCACTTGCAAGGAGCAGAAAGAGGGAAACAGGCACTTAAGTCATTTATCTGGCTATGGGGGTAATCCAGGTATAGAAAACCTAACACAGATGTGGTAACAAAGTTGCATTGCACTAATTTTATTAATGTACTGTGGCCTACACATCCATGTGCTAGATGTAAATATAGAAGAGGAAAACTCTGGTATAGCAATATATACCGCAGAAGGAAGCGCAAGCGTGGTGTTAATCTGTCAGCACCCTTTTAGTCAGTGATACTGCCGTCTAGAAAACAAGTGCATGCCAACTTCAGATGGCATCTAAAAACCAAAGCAAAAACAGATTCTGTGTTCCAAAGCCTTTCCCTGCCCTATTTAGAAAGTCTGTTTTCCACCTCCTTCTCCAGAAATGCCATAGTATAAATCTGTGGCAACAGGAAACGCCCGGCCATCGTGGAAGGAGCTCTGCCAGCACAGCAGCTCAACCACCGCATACTCCAAGCCCATATTTTTCATTCTTAACTTAACCATCGAATACTTTCCAACACCAGAGAGATATTTTTTGTTTTGTACTCATTGTTCAAGCAAGCGAGGGAGAAATTAAAAGAAAAAGAGGGGTAGCATAAGGCTCTGGAACCCAAAAACACCTAAGAAAATTGACGTTCTGTTTTTTAAAACATGCTTATCCAAAGACTATATAGCACGTAGTAGTGGTTTGAGGTTTGTTTCTTTGTGTACTTTCCTTCTTTTTAAGAAGAGGAAAAAAAGAAGTATGGACTTTTCTTGATCCGCTGTTCATGGAACACAATGGATTGAGAACACTCTGACGGCAGAGTTAGGAATTCCACATTTCCATTCCCCCAGATTTGGTTCTTAGCTGTACCTTCCTGGAGCACAGGGCAGCCAGAAACTTCTCAGCAGTCTCCACTTCATAAAACAGCTTCATTTCTGCCAGCGCTACAACCCTGAGGATTTTCAATAGCAGCACTGTTATCTTCAGATCATTCACTGCATCTCCTGCAATCGTGACCTCACACTTCATTAGGGCATCCATGAAATAGCTAGTCCAAACTTGGCAGATGGTAGGAATTTGGCTCCACTTTGTGGATCATATTATTCTACTGTATAAGCTGAGGAAAAAAAAAGTTTCATAAAAGTAATTTTCATCTCATTGAGCAAAGAGGGATGTTTAGTCTTGTTCCCTTTCTAGTCACCTACAGCCCTCAATGTCCAAACTGCAAGCAGAGGTTCTCGGAGCACACACGACACCGCTTGGCTATCAGCGCGCGTTGGATGTTCTTGGCACTCACTATGACCCCTCAGATAGAAACTGAAGTTTTTAGAAATTAGACAAACATTTACATCCTTTGTCTGACCGTACTGCATGATTAGAAGACCATCAAAATACTTTGATACTTTTTCAATTCATGGCTATATTTAGTTTGCATTCCTGAAATATTTTTAGGACCTACCCTCATCAGCAGATACAAAATAAAAGATTCAGGAGAATTTGCATTGTTTCTGCACAACACAAATATGAAGATTTCTCCCTTGAATTTCTCCCTTGCATTTCATCACTTCTCTTTTCCTAAAGGCCCATATTACTACCTCTAACTGAAGATTTTACCTTCTTTCTAAACTATGCTTAAACCCAGCACTGTCAACACAGACGAAGCACTAAGTCTGCTTCCAATCCTATTTCTCAGGAATGCTGTTTTTACATAAGGACTTGGTTGTCTTGGCCATTCCTTGTAACAAAGAACGAATTCAAATACCATATGTTCAGTAAGGGATGGTTGAAGTTGGACGATGGAATAACTCGTTTATGTGAGAAAAAGGAAAAGGATAAAATCTTGTAAGTTACTCCTATAACCTCAAATTAATTGTGGCTAGTAATTTAAAACAGGAATGTTATCTATTTTCGCCCTGTATAAAAGTAGAAGAAGCCATGGTTTCCTGTTGTAGGGTGTTGTCCAAAAACTGCTCCACAGAAGCCTGCAAAAATATCTTTCTAGTTTTGTTTGAAGAGAAATGCTTGGAGCTTTTCCCATTAAAAAAGGAAATGGGCTTGTCTGAAGTGCAAAACCTTTAGATTCTTCAAAGAATACAAACAACTAAACATCTTAAACCTTTTTTTTTTTGGGGGGGGTGAAAGGAAGAGAAGATAAATGCTCATAAGATGAGATGACTGTACTTTTATCTGGGTGCTGTAAGTCAGACTTAACTATGCAGTCTGAATAATACTTGTTTAACTCAGAGCTTCACTAAGTAATTAGTTTAATATACAGCACAGTTAGATGACAGAGCAGCAGGCATGTTCTGTTTTAAATAAAACAATAAAATGAAACTTTCCCGAATATCTTCTAATCTTTAAAGATAAAGCTGCTCTTAAAGTTTACACTAGCAGAATACAAAATGGTTTCCTGAGATATTCTGGACAGTAACTATGTGCTATAGAGGAGCTGTTAGACAAGAGCCATTTTTTACTTTAAATTATTCTGAGGTTTCTTCTGTTGCTGTTTCATTTGCTTGTTTTAAATGCTGCAGGTGGTTCTGTCATTCTCATGCTCTTCAAGGATACAGGATGCTGCAGCCACAAATGGAAGATGGCCCCAAGTCCAAAAAGTCATCACCTCCCTGATGGTCCTAGAGAAGTCTGCTGCTCAAGGACAAAACCACCAAATACCTGAGACAGAGGGGGAGGAAACACCTCAAAGCGCTATCCCCAAAGAGCATTGCAGGATTTCATCTCTAATTTACGTACAAGCCCAGAACTTGCAAAGCATCTGTGTCCAATGCTTCTGTTCACAGGGTAACAGGGTTCTGCTTTTTGTAGGCAGCATGAAGGCAACACGGAGCAAGGTGAGACTCTAGACCCACTTCACATTTCTCATGACCCATCCTCCTCAGTTTGCACTTTTCTCAGCTAAGAAAAAATACACACCAGGCACCATCTCACCCAAGAGACAACGGAAAACCCAACACACTCACCCAAGGGTGAGAAAAGCCAACACACTCACCCAACCAAGAGATTGGGTCTTTTGCCATCAAAACACATTTTAAAGAAAAATCTAAGCAGAAGGAGATTACCTCTGCAGGGTGTAAAAAGGACTAAAAGGAAAGCTAATGAATGCCCAGGAAGAAGGCCAGCCGTAGCTGAGAAGTAGAGTCTGGAACTTGAAATCAGGGGTATTTTTGTGTTCCAACGGCTGTTTGCTCTTCTACAGGAGCTAGCTAAAACAGGCAGTCAGGTCCCTGCAAACATTCCTACGGTTTTGACCTACAGACTGCAAAGCAAAGGGGTTACTCTACCTGCATGAAGACCGTGCCCCCAAAGCCACTGAACTACAGCAATCAAATTCTGATCTGCTGATAACGCGGCTTGCAAGTAAGAACTGTGAAACATTTAAGAAGATTCTTGCAAACAAGGACAATTTCATGCACTTCATATGATTCCATAAAGACGTGGCACCATAAAAACGAATCGTAAAACCGGTGACAAAAATGACTGATTAGTTCATCATATCCATTTCCTGCCATGGCAGGATTTTTCTCCAGAGTATATTCAAAAGCACATTTCAGAGCTTAACAAAATTAGCTAACCCTACAACTATGCGCAACATAGGAAGAATAAAAGGATTCTGCAAAGGAATAGTCTAAACACATTAAAAAAAGTATGCAAGGATCTTGCCATGGATTTCTGTTCGCTGAGAAATCCAAAAAGGTATAATTCCAGGATATCTGCAGCTGCCAAAGAGTCTGTTCAGGTGGTAGAGCCAGCCCATTTCATAAGGTTATGAAAAGCACAACAGAGGGCAATGAAACAACAAAGGACTTGAAAGCACTCCAAAAAAGGTCTCCTCAAAAGAAAAATACATTCAACATTACTGCTTTTTTCAACTGGTAAAACCTTTGCACCTGATTTTCACCCATTGCTCCTCATGCTCATTCTACTCCACATTAAACAACCATTTAGAGAAGCTACGATAAGGTCTATATGGTGTTACGGTCCCTCCAACCTCCCTAGCCCTACAGAGGGGCTACGATCCCCCTTCCAGAACCCAGCCTGTCTGCCCTTCCATCATTTGCAAGGAGTCCAACAAGGCAAAACCTGAAGACAGGCAGCTAAAAGAAGTTAAAGTCATTCACACAAGAGGTGGGTCTGGGATATTTCTGTTGTCAGCTTTCATTAAAATCCCTAGATACTGCTAAGTACCAGACATTCCAGTATGTGGAAAACACATACAGGATATGAATGTTTTTCCTAAGCGTGTAAAGGGTTCACACTCTTTTTCTTAAAAATCACATTCTTGCTCTTTGATGTTGGAAATCTGATTATGTAAAACAGTGTGTTGTGTAAAATAAATGATGGTGAATGATCCTGCAAGAAGCTTAGCACCTGTAAGTCACCGGAAAACCAACAGAAATAAATAGCACTCAGCATCGGGCAGGTTTCTACAGTGAACATGTGCTAGTCGGTTGCTGAATGAAAAACATTTTGAGAAGAATAGAAGTTAACATATGCACACTCTGACCAAATCACAAACTTAGATGCTTGCTGAAAAGAAAGAATGCTCGGTAAAAAGCCTGGGTGTTCATGGAAAAATTGCACAAGTCTTTCCTTTACCAAGGAGATGTCTGAGCTACCAGTCCCAAATGCTGCCTCCCAAAACGAGACACTAAGAAACCAGCACACCATCATTCTGCACCGTAACCCTTAGGGATCCCTACGAGGGGACATGTCTCAGGTGAACATACACATTTCATATACTCACTGACAGAACAAGCTCAAACCCTGGGCACTGTTCGGATCCATCAGCATCCGTCTGATGACTAAGATGACAGAACTGGACTTTCAGCAAAACTCCCATCAGTGGGAAGAGGACCAGGGCAGCTCAGTGGGCTCTGAGAAACTTCTATATTGTCTGCAAAACGAGTGATGGATTACTTTGCTATCAGGCGATGCTGAGCGTGAACTGCAAGCTGTTGCATGGCAGCCTCTCCGCCAAGCGGCCTGCGCGCTCCTCGGCAGCAGTCACTCCAAGTGGCAGGAGAACAGCTAATCCTCTATGTCCTGCCAGGCAATTCTTCTCTATAGAGTCTACAAAAAGGCACAATTAGAGCAAGCTGCTCTTTCAGGAGCTGGAGTAAAGCCATCAATTCATTTTTTCCTGTACCCCACAGAGCCAACACTGGCACCACTGCCCCCCTTATGCTGCAGGTAAACCAGTGACCTAAGGTGGGAAGACTATTTGAACTGTCTACCAAATCGTCAACCGTTTTCCTTTTCCACAACAGGACCCTGGGCGCTTGCTGAGCAGCTAAATACTGTGGATCTTCTCCCTGCTATGTGGGCCACAGCAGGAGCCTGTGACCCTGCTACGAGCAACAAGCTCCTATTTACCCTGCTCTGTGGAAACGGCATATACCAAAAGGACACTTATTTTTAGCCGGTCACTTGGTGTAGAAGTGATCACACCATGTTTACTTGCATTTTTAGCTTAATTACCTCTCACTTCCTGCTCCCCTCGGGAGAGTCCTAATGAAATGCTAAGGAAGCAGCGCGTGCCGCACACATTGCCGCAGGTTAGTTCAACACCCCATTAGCCCCTCTAATGGCTTCTCACCTGCCAGGTTTTGGGTGGTTGTCCTGAAGCCCACGGAGAGGAAAGGCTGAGGGAAGAGCCCTCATCTTCCCCGGCCTAACCCAGGCAACGGCGTGGCCTTTCGCTGTCAATAACATCGCTGACCCAACCTGAAACCTGCCCCCATGCAGACATTAATGGACTACTGCAACTCAGGAAACTAAAGTTTAGAGAGAACTGTAATTGCTTTTGCAAAGAGAAAAAAAAATCACCTTAATAAAGTATTTTTTCCAAGGTGGTTTTACCAGGTGGTAGAAACTATTATATTTTGTTAAATTCTTACATAGCATTTTGGTTGCACTTCTCTGACGTAAGAAAGCTGCTATTTTTCTTTTTTCCACTGGTAACCTTTGGTACCAAATCCCACACTGTACTAAAGTACCCAAAGATCACCGCTCAGAGCAGCTACTTCCCACGGAGACCCACAGCTGGATTTTACTTTGTTCCTCATCTATTCTAACAGCTTAGTGAAACACCTTCCCATCCCTGCCACCTTCTCACCTCTGCCTGTACAGACCGAGGGGCAATATCACAAAACATGCCAGATTCACTGACCGCTGTCCTCTTTGTTCAGCAGTAACTGCACTGGTGAGCTCAGGTCAGGAAGGAGCAGGGAGATGCCTCCTTGCTCGGGAGCACACCTGGGACTAGAGCAGCCTTGGCATAAATCACTGCAGCACCAAAGCCCAGGACTGTGCTCTGATGGCTGTCCTTTCCCAAGGGTTAGGATGTGATGGCTTTGCTCCCGGTGGATGCAGGAGGACACAGGAAAGGCAGGACAGGAGGTCAGGCCTCAGCACTGGGGTTTGTGGCTCCCCTTGCAGCCGAAGTCGGCATCCAAAGCCATGGAGCAACCGTGGATCAGACCTGCTTCCCTTTGGCCAGCCCTGGGACAGCACTGATGGTATCCAGGAGAGGAGTGGGGACAACCAGGCGGCCGGTCCTCCAGAAGGACCGACCTCCTGTGTCCGGGCTCCAGCACTGCATGGATTCCCTGTATGCTGACACCGCTCTACCTCCCAAAGTACCACCTCGAGTATCAGTAGGTCTTACCTGGCTTAGACGGCTGTCTCCTCTCTTCTTCCACGTACGTTCCCTTATTTACAAACTAGTGTTATTTTAATCAATTTTTTAGATGACTCTGATTAAAAACACGAAAGTGCAGTGTTGACCCTAGCTAGGAGCTTGCCCTTCTTTCAACACATGCCCCTCTTCCCCTCATCAGAAGATTTGACTCTTTTAGGGAGAATTCCCGCAAGGAATATAAAAACGAGGGGGAACAGGGCAGCACTGCTTCCTTTCACCCATTCGAAATAAAACCACCTCTAGAGCTTAATATTTAAGCATCACTCCTAAGACAACCCAGTTTACTCCCATTAAACTCTTATTAACTGCTGTTAAGTCAACTGGTAGATTACCAGTTCATTATTTATTCTGGTAGGAGAAAAATAACAATCAAGACGCATTTAACAATCAAGATGCATTTATGCAAAGCGCAATTACCCACGCAGGGCACGACCTTCACAGCGAGAAGCACCTCCACCTCCAAGAGCAGGGAAGGGATGAAACAAAACCAAAACATCCCCCCAAATGATCCACCAGCAGCATTGCTCCCTGCTAGTAAATAAATTTCCCCATTATGATCACTTAAGATAAATAAGAACATTTACTCGAATCATACCGATGTTTGAATTTTCGTATTTAACCTATGCTACTCTAAATCACCTCTCGATCCCCTTGTGAACCCAGGTATACTGATATCACGCTTAATGCTCTCCCACAGACCTTGCATATTACCTTCTCCTGAATAATTTATGATGAAACCTAAAAGAGAGCATTTTGCTTCACGCAAATTGCACAGCACACTTCCCCCGAGGAACATTTCAGTAAACTGCGACATGCAATCCTCTGCGACAAACCACAGTCAGAGAAATATCCCCGTTCCTTTTTAATTCAGTACTTCTGACCCCAAAGTGCAAAGAAAGGAGTGGCAAGTGTCCCATGCTTTCTGGACACCAATTCAGGATGTTATTTATTTGCACAAGTCCCAGTAAGCTTGATCCCGTTCAAAAAAAAAAAAAAAAAAAAAAATTCTACAATGTACTTCCAAATAGCAGTTATTCAAACAAAAAGCAAGTTGAAAGAGGTACTTAAAGCACCAAGTACTTTACATTTCTCTTTCTTGGACCAGGACTGATTTTTTTTTTTTAATTATTATTATTTTTGACTACTAGTAATAAAATTTAATTTTAAACGTGGAAAAAAGCTTCTATATTTTGTCTAATAGAGTGAACTGGGCTTTGCAGCAAAAGCTCTGGTCTGGGATTTAAGAGATGAGCTCAGTTTTTACTGCAGGCCACAGGTAACCTCAGGCAACCACTTAATCCCTTTTCTCCTAGGGTTCCTCATCCACATAGGTCCTGCTCCAGCCTCACCTATCTTGCCCATTTAAATGTTACACAAATTGTTACGAAGACAATGTAACACCATGATTTTCCAGCACAGCTATATCTGCAATGCAAAAATCACCATTTTTAACTGATGAATACAAAGCAGCAGATTTGAGGTTGGCAAAAAATACACACACATGCACAAAGAGCCAAAAACTGCCCATTTAGTTCCTGGGCGCTGGTCAGATATTTATGCTAATACAGAACAACCTTGGCTACGTGAATGTCACCGAGACGCGAGATGTGCCCGGCAAGTTGAGGTTTTGGATAATCGCGGTAATTTTCAGAGTAATTAACTAATGTCTGGGGACACGACCGCATTCCAAATACCAGGGAAGGTTAGATAATCGAATCTTGTCGACTTACCACTTATCTTACTGAATACTGTAAAGGTTTTTATTGAAAAGCTTTTACTGAAAAGAAGTTCAAGATCAAACGAGCACAGACCATTAATTTCACACGTGAGACGCACGGCTGCAAGGTGTTGTGCGCCAAGCCACATACGACTCATCCGCCAGATCAGAGAATAGGGTTTGGTATCTTAAAAAAAGTGATTTTTTCCCTATGAAGCTACCTTATGGGGCAGCTCCTCAGGTGAGCAGCAGCCCCGGCAGCACCTGCACAGCCTCGGCACAAGGGTTGAGGACAAAACCTCCCACGTTACCGTTCCATCTCGGCAACCCGAGCCTCGTCGCCCCAGCCCGTCTGCACGTGCTGAGTTTGCAGGTCTCAGCCTCACCCCGTCCTTCAGCGATGCCCCTGCAGAAGCTGGAATTTGCTGCTCCAAGGCTGTAAGAGTTATTTAGAATAACAAAAAGCTCTGCGAGCTGGGTGACAGGAGCGAGCTGGGTGACATCTCTGAAGCACCCGCTCGACCTCCGCAAGTCCGTAAACGTGGCTGCAACTCAGAATACGGCCCAGCTGCCAACATTTTGTGAATGATTTACCCATTCTGATAGTCTGCATGTGCAAATGCCTCCTGGGTCATGTTCTTGCAGCAGAGAAGACAGTCCCATCTGTGTGTTCATACACCTGAAACATATGCTGTGGTTTTAGGTTCACCTGCATGACACCCAGAGCGAAGGCTGCTCTGCCACAGCTCTCCTTACTCTCTTCCATCTTTCTCTACTTCTGTTCAGCTCCTTCTCTCGCTTAGCATTTCTGCAACACTTGTAACAGCAGCAGCCTAGCAGCACCAGCACCATTGTGCCTGGTTTATAAGGCAATAATCCACTTCCCTCCTTGACATAAACTACTAGAGGGAACAACAGCTGGATTACTGGCTTGTAAAACAGGGTGGTGATGGTATTATTGTCTATACTAATGTCATTTAACGCTTTACACCACAGTTCCAGAGGTGCCACCTCAAACATTAATAACGCATTTTCAAACATTAATAACGCATTTTGCTTTTTAACTTGCCACATGGGAAAAGACCCATTTCTGACACCCTAGGGATCGTGCCAGTAAAACGTAACTAATTGATGCAATCTCCACAATCAAAATAGGAGACTTTGCCTGTTGCCAGGAAGGGCTCAGCTCCCAACCCTTGCCCTGCTCTCCCAATGCAGTCCTTGTGCTTCCTTATGTTATTCCTTCCCGCACAGCATGAAGGGCAATATAACTTCTTCGTATGCCTTTTCTCCACTGAAAAGCACACGCATCACCTCTTCTGAGCTACCTCCTTCTCATTCATGTATTCTATCCCATTTATCAATGTAAGAAACAGAAACAAAGGAATCACCAAAAAAGAAAAAAAGAAAGAAAGAAGACAACAAAACAGGCCCTGCATTACTAAGACACAGCAAACGAGCCCTTGACGGATAAATTTGCTTATGACAATATTGGCAGTAACTTGATTCAAATTCAAAGAAAGTCAGCTTTGAATTATAGCAGCCAGGGATAGAAAATAGCCGCTTTTCTTAGCTGTTAACCCCATAAAACTCCTTTTTTGAACCATAACATAAGTCTAAGATATTTCCCCGGTGGTGCAGCTTGAACCAGTGATCAGTATAAGTGAAGCATGATAAATAGCTCCTGCACTACACCCCCATCAGCTGAAGTCTGCCCAGGTCTAGCTGTGGAAACAGAAAGGTCATTCATTACTCAGTGTGAACAAACAGACAGCGCATTTGTGATAAATAATAGCTATTACAGAGCTACAAAACACACAGAGGCTTTCTGCGCCATAGCTGTGCATGGCTTCCTCTGTATTACTCTTTAAATATTAACTACCTAAAATTGGCTTTGTTGATAGTGACCCCCTATTTCTACAGGTTAAATTCATAAGTCTGGATATGATTTTTGGGTGTGTGCGTGCATGTGTGTGTGCTCGCGTGTAAAAAATACATATTTTCAACTATTTCTCTGGTTATGGAAAGCAGGGTATGAGCTCCTTTGTATCATGCACCACAGATGAACAGGATACATGTTGCGTATTTGCCTGCATTTTCAACTTCCTTCATCAATCAGAATGTGGATCTCAGCACCATTACAGGAATGGCAATTACTACACCATCGCTGGTCAGAAAACTCCTGGAACATTAGTTCTCAGTGGTTGCTTTAAAAACAATATCGAGCAAAACTAACAACCAGCATGAGGGTTTCTCTCTGCTGCCACAGTGGGCACTGCAGCCTACGCCAGAACAATCCTCACGTGCTTGTCAATCTTCTGAATAAGACATCTTCACTTCCAAGTATGAACGGGTTGAATATTTACTCAAATCTGGGGAGCGCTGCAAGTGCAGAGACTGATCCTGGATCTTCTGATCTATGTCCAACACACAGAGCGTTGTAATTCTCCCAATATAAGCAACTGGAAAGGCCATATTCTAAGATGATTAATCATATGGAGAAACACTGTACCTCACAATTAAAATAAAAGGATCATTTGGGATCTTTTTGCAAACTAAATCATAGCCACAGTAAGTAAATATATTAAAATACATTTTCTATGTGCCTTTCTCCAGGACTGCAGTAACCAGAAGTGTCTGCAGTGCCTGCTGCCTGCTCTCACCCCTCGGGCACCGAGCTGGAAACTCCCCCGTAATTATATCAATTTAATTTACACGCCTGCTAGCTGTACCAGCACAATCACCACCCTGCCTTGCCTGGCTCCAGGTCAGCTGGAGTCTTTTGTGCCACAGGAGCAAAGCATAGCTTGACAACTAACCTCCTTCAAAGCATATTAACATTTTGGAATCCTCTCCAGAAGTGTTTAAGACCAAATTATCTGGTCTCGCCAACATACTGTTGTATGTATTTCTTCTCAGAGAATTGTTAGTATTTAACCCAACATGAATTGCAGTCCTGCAGCCTCTCCTGCTTCTGGCCTTTTTTGGTCGAGGATGACGTGACCTGCTCACGTGGCACCTCCAGCTACGGTCGTGCAGGGGAAATTAACTGGTCACTGCACGAACACAAGGACACGGGTGCCCGAATCCATCCTCACATCTCCATCACAAGCCAAGGCTGCACATGCAGCAGCAGCAATTAACTTTTACAGAGCTGGGGAGGGCGGAGGGAGGAGAAAAGGGCAAAAGTTTTGAACTTTCACCCAACTCGCACCGTTAGTCACGAGCTGCGAGTTCCCATGCAGAAAGCAAAGCAGCAAATCATGTCCTGGAAATGCCAATTCTTCATTTACATGGCAAGCAGAGCACGCAAGACGTAACTCACAGCAACTGGAGTGCAAACTATCAAATTAGCCCAACAGAGTACGGCTTTGTGCAGCCTCAGAAGCAAACAAGAGCCAGCAGTGAAGCCTCCTGAAAGCCCGAGATACTCAGCTGAGCATACGACAGTGCGAGGATGAGCCTGGTGATTGCTGGCAGCAATGACATGAATAGCAAAAGTGATAGGGAGCATTTAATTCAAGCACTGAAATCTAGGAAGCCTGCAGCAATTTAAATATTAGGCTTTCACAGCTAAAGGCAAAGTGAATTCTTTTAAAAACTTCCCTAATGCACAAAGAAAGCTAGAGGTTTACTCTCCTTTAGGTATATTTTTTCCTAGCTTTCTGTGAAAATGTTACAAAAATGTGAAGAGCAATCATCAATTAAGAAAATTTCCCACAGATATCAGGTATGTATATCGGATTTCCTGATATCTACATATCTGATTTTCTACCCACATGCAGGATGTGCATGTTGGATACAATGTATGCATGCAGATTTGTGCATACGTGCCCGTATACATACAAAAGTCAGCACATAACTGGCTGATTTCACACAAGTGCCACGGCTAGGAGTCCGGTGGGTTTTAAATGCTGCTTCCCTTTAAGGGTAACTCCAGATCACCAGACTGAATGGCAGCAGGTCAGGGGCATGACAGGACCTCTTGAGATTCAGGAGTCTCATCTCCACTTAAAATCCATTTTCTAACCCTTTTTCCCTGGATATCAAACACCAATGTTGGATTGTAATGTCTGTCCCGTAGGTAATAGCTAACACCATGGCCTAAAAGGCCAAGTGACCTTTTTGTATGATCCAATGCAACCAGCATAACATTCCATTCACCCTATCCTGGCTAGGCAAACAACAGAAATCCGCTCCTCAGCTCCTTAGTCTCATCATCTGTGCCCCCGTCAGCAGCATCTCACGCTGCCCAGGCTTGAAACAGCAGTCAAAAAAGGCAGAAATGGTCTCGCTGTGGCTACTGTAGCCCATTACCTCTCGCCTGCTGCCTCGGCCCTGGTTCGCTTCTTCCTGACAAGCGAATGAACACGTAGGGCTTCTCCCAGTGCATCAAAGCAAATAAACTGAGAGTCAGGGGGCTGGATGCAGCTACGGCAGAAGCTGCTGCCAATGCAGACATCTCTTTTCTGCAGGAGAAAAGATATTAATGCAAGAGAAATTGAGAATGGCTCCACTGATCTGAAATGCAACGGGAGGGGGACTACAGAAGGAGTCTCATCATCTTCTACCATAACCACTCCTTTCTGGACAAAAAAAAGATATGTGTAGCCGGGATGATAAAATTCTCCCAGTTAGAATTCAAATTCTTCCCATGAGAAATGTTTCAGCCAGATGACGAGCTGCAGTTCTGGGAGTTTCCTTTTGGAAAACTCTTAGAGGTGCAGCTCTGGGTCAGAGGCACAGCCCTGGTTTGCACTTTGCAATCACACTGATTGCGAGAAGCCTCGCGGGGAGACGCAGGGAATGCGCCACCTGAACACGGACCTCAGGGTACGGCTCTCATTTACATTAAGATAGTTTTAAACCACTCCCGAAGGGCAAAGAGCACCATAAATGGCTTCTACGTGGGTGCAAATTATATGTGTACAAAGGATAAAAATAATGCCAACACTACACATACCAGCTAAGACATTTTTTATTCAGGATTTGAAATGCCTTCTGTCTGTACCTTGGTTAGAATTCTTTATAACACAATTTCAAAGGAACTATGGACGTAGCTCTAAGCAACTAACCCCTTCTTAATGAGTGTATTCACTTCATTTTTGAAACTGATAAAAGACAACAGCTGAAACAGCCACAGAAAGTTTCTTATGGCTTCTGCCTGGATCACTAATACTCTGGAAATTTTCATTTCAACCCTTGTTCAAGATACTTCTAAGCAACAGAATGGCGGGCAGGTTTTAAGGGCATTTTAGGTGATTTCATACCCCATTTCTGTATCATCTAAATCTTGCAAAGTTCCCCCAGCTTTCATACTTGCTTTGCAAATGCATATTTTCAACAGCTTAAAAGTCTCAACCACTCTCTACTTCAAAATAAACTGTTAAGTGTGAATCCTCATTTAATTAATTTATTCAATTATTCAGTTTTTGATTCATAACACGAGCAAAAGCCTAAGAGGCTCGATTTCTTTGGCCACCAATTCAGAAGAAAAAAAAAAATAGTGTGCACTTTGACTTCAAGCATATGAGCAGTCCGTTTAAGTTCAATGACATATAAGATCAGCCCAGAACATTTATTTACTCACATCTGAGGCGAGTCAGGCTACCTGCTGCAAGAGCCAGGGCCAGGATGCCAAAGCTGGGGTGGAGGTAACACACTGAAATTTGGTTCCGGGTTAGTTCAATTTTAATGATACAGTGAAGGCAACACAAATACAAAATGGAAAAGAGTTAACAGAAAAACACCCTGCACCATCCAAAAGCAGAAAGCAATTCTCTGCAGAGAAGAGACATGATGTGAAGTTTAAGTGGAGTAAGTTGTGCTTGTTCCTGCACACTCTTCCATTCAAGCACCAAAATGGGGAAGGAAGAAGCTTTTTTGTTGGCCATTAGTGGGGGCGGTTTGTTTAAGGAGTAAAATAAATTATGCCGAGAAGAACATTGCCTGACCACAACCTGGCATGCCACCAGTTTTTAATGGTAGTCTGAATGGCTCACCCACTTCCTTTCATCCCAGCCCCCAGTGCTCCTTTTGGAGCCTGCTCAGATTTCTTTAATACATAAAGAAATAGCACAAAATGCCTGAGGAGTTTAATAGTTTGCTATCTGCAGCATCTCTACACGATTTGGTTGAGCGAGTCTTTCATTTGCAGGCCTTCTTGGAAATAAAACCACCCGGATGGAAGGCGCTGGCATCTGCAGCAGCATTTGCTGTTTGAGCTCCCGAACGGGGCGGCGCGACGTTGTGCTTGGGGTAACGCCGAGTTCAAAGAGGCTGGAGTCAGACACCAGAGCGTGGTCTGCTGGTCACAGCACGGGTCTAAGCACAGGTCTGGGAGAGCAGCCCTTGGAGCCCAATTCCCAGCCTAGCCAGGGACTCACGGGAACCCTGTGGTTTGCAGGATGCCGGCAAAACCACTGCGCTCACCAAGGACCTGCAGCGGTTCCGGGCCCGGATAACTCGTGTTTGATTTAACCTCTCTGCACCTCGGCCTGCAGTGGATGCGGTAATTTAATCTGTAATATGATTTGAGATCCCTGAATAAATATGCAATTCTTATAAATATTAATACTTAATCAAGTAAGTACTTCTTGCTTGTGACTGATCCAGCAACTCCGGAAATATCTGTTGCTGAACGGGTGGGCAAACTTTGTCATTTATATTAAAACCTAACACCAAGTTCAAAAGGTATGAGCGCATAAACTGACCAAAAATCAGATGCTTCCTCTGCCCTTTTCAAAATTGCTCCCCAAAACCCAACAAGCCCTCCAAGCCACTAAGCTCTTGACTGAACAGCCAGATCTGTGGCAGTCCTTGCTCTGTCCAAGGCTCTGTGATGTCTCAGTACTAAGACTAAGACCAAGCTGACGGAGTCCTTCACTCTCATCATGTCAAGCCCATTCCGAAACAACACACCGCATTTGAGCGGCAGCTGGAGGGCTGCTGGACCCCGAGTGCACTTCATGAAACAGCAGCTGACCTCCCGCACCCTTACCGCTAGAATACTCCTAATTAACTGCAGCCTGGGAATGGCTGGAGATTCCTAAAATAGCCGCTTAATGAAGAGTGACGGGCACCAAACCGTAGCAGCCCGGAGAGCCATGAGCATGGCAGCAAGCTTGGGACTGCCACATTGCACGTGCCCAGGACTGCTGGCAACGTTCTAGTTCATATATACATATGCAACGTATATTTTATTTCCTACATAATTTTTGGAATCTGAACAGTTCATGTTGTAATGACTCACTGAGTACAATGAAGTCACTTGCAGCATCTATCTGGTTACCTAACAGTCGCTCTGGAAAGCCTGTTGATCGCCAGAGGTAACCAAGAACCTTTATCACAGGATCTCTTACAGCAGAGGAAGCAGATTTAAACAGGACTAGGGTAATCAACAGTGTTAACAGCAAAAGCACCTCCCCCCAAAAAAATAAAAAGTCCATCACCCACAGTGGTCACCACTGGTTTGTAATGCTCAAAACTTCCCACCAAGATGATTAAAATTCAAGACATGACAGTGCATAGAAGGATACATAATTTTAAAGTATTGCAAATGCAAAGTGAGCTGGTAACAGGCACAGCAGATAGAACAGGGTCTCTGTTGTTAATCAGATTCCATATTGCTGTTAAGCAACAACTCTGAATCCTAGTCACAGTCAGAAAGATACTAATTATTCTCACTCTCTGTTACTACTCATTAATATCATGCTGAAATCTGATTTGATAATACAGGATTGGGGGGCAGGGGGTAAAGAAAAAGGAAAAGAAAAAGAAAAAAGTCAACTTTGGGGCAGAAGCAGGAGTTTCAATGGCACCTGCGCCTGACCCAGCCGTACCCACCAAGGCCAGACATCAGGAAGCAAATGCAGCCCTTGACTGACTAATTGCAAAGTCAAATAAACAAATTTCATTATCATAATAAAGTCTCAACTTCCTTGCAGAGTTGCCAGGATTTTTATGCCTCTCTTGCACCCTGACAACAAAAAGAATCTCTGCTGAACTGAAGGAATATCATACAGTTCCCTACATATTACTTCATGAAAGGCTTTCCCCCTCCAAGATTGACCTGGTGCTTAATTAAAGCTATAGAGAACAGCAGCAAAGGGATCTGAAGTCCTAAGTCAGCAATGACTAGAAACTGTTAGATCTGATTTGCAGTATAATGATATCCTCTTATTGGCACAAGAAAAGAAAACAAACAAACATGAGCTGTAATAATGGTCAAGGTGTGTTAACACACTTTAGGGAAAGCTTCTTGTTTTTGATTTTAAGCCTCTAATTTTGGAATGTAGCCAAGGTATAATTCTGCCACACTTGATTGACAAAGCCTGCTATACCTTTAATTAAATCTGTGACTCTATACTTTCTTAGTGAAAATAAGGAATTAAAATTAATTTCTAGAGGTAGAATTTCTCCTCCTTACAAACAGTATATTTAAAATATATACGTAGCATGATTAGCTGAGATGATGTGTATGGCATCTCCAGAATAAAACTAATCAGTGTTACCATGCGCTCCACCACACAGCCCTATTTGCATTTTTTCCTGGAAGGCTTCCAAAGAGAGGAAAATCTGCTTTGGAAGAGGCAAAATGCTCTGAACATACTGTAAGGGGGGACAGCCAGCGGTGAAGCAGGAAAGCAAAGTCTCCTAAAACTAACTCTTCAACACTACTCTTTGACTGCGAGAACAACGGTGGACAAGCGGAGGCGGCGCACCGTGGCCTGCGGAGCACGAGGAACACGTCTAGGTCTAGTCACCTCCCTGCAGCAAGGGCAGTCCAGCCCTTGGAGCTGCCACCTGATAGATGACCTTGCACTGCAGCTCTGGAGACCTCCATAGCCTAAACCCTGCAGACAGCAGGTGCACCCAGGTCCATCCCATCCATGGAAGCACAAGTAGAGCAGACTGCCTGCTCACCTGGGCTTTCGACCCCACAAAACACTGACCAACGTGCTGAGGATTCATCTGAAGAGTCCAAGCACACCGTCACACAGCGAGCCTTCCAGAGCTCTGCAGCCTACCCTGTGCCCAAACGCATGGTAGAAACCATGGCCATGAACTGACCAAGACAGAAGGGCCTTGGTAGCTCTTCAAGCTTATAGCAGTCAAATGAAACCAACAGAAAACACTTCATGCTGCATTTCGGGAACACAGATTGAAAGCAAAGTGCTCCAGCTCTTCTGATTGAAATGCAAGGAAATCCTTCTGAACACTGTGATTTATCGTCACAGTCAAACTATTTTGTGTGTGTGTATGGAAGAAGAAGGGAGGAGGTTCCTCATACATGCCAACTTCTGCAATCTTGCGATTATGGAAGGATCTTATCAACTTCCAGCCAGAAAAGGAGGGAGGAGCAGTGAGAGTCAAGCCTTTCAGGTTTCACAAGAGCTGAGAAAATCCACAACCAAAAAACTGGAATAAAATCAAGAGGGAATAAAATAAAATAAAAATCACACACACAAATCTCCCCCTTTCTTCTTAGCATGTATTTTTTCATGCCAGTTTCCCGATTGATTGGGTTTTTCAATGATTAGGGCACAGGGAAATGCCAGAGTCTGAACTTTCAGCCTCACTAGAGCAATGGCCAAGACACCAAAAGAAGCAGGAAATGTTTTCAGCATCTTTCACTATTATTATGGGTTTATTAGGTCTGCAAAGATTCCTCTACCTCCATGAGAGCCTAAGGGAATAAATGAAGGACAGCACAGGACAGGTTGTTCTATCTAAATTGCCACAGAAGAGAAGGCAAGAAATCCTAAAGCGGCAGTGAGGGGGATACTACTCCTAATACCTGTCCTCTAGAAAAGCAAGTACCAATCACACCTCCCTAACACCTGCAGCCTCAAAGTCAGCATTTTCTGGATTCAGAATTTCAAGTTTTGGGGAAAATACTAATCCACAGATCCATCACAGAAGGAAATGGCACAAGCTTGAATGTTTCAGCTATGTCCTGGCAGAGTACATTTGCTCCTACAGTGCAAATACAAGACCTCACCAAGTGACAAATAGACTTGTGAGGATCAAATCTGAGATTCAGTGGCTGTGAAGAAAACATGATGCGACACCAGCTTTAAGTAGCAAGTTCCCTCAGGCATATTCTGAGGGCTCTTTTGAGGTTTTACAGAATTATTTGCTGAATTTTGAATCAAAGCACTGCTCTGGGGGACCTTGGAGGGTGCATCAAATGCAAGCTCTGCCCTCAGAATTGTTCTCACTGAACAGCAACTAGATTTCTGCATATTGTAGATGGTAAGATTCAAAAAAAAAAATCACAACAAGTAAATTTTTGTAATTACAATTTAAGTGCCAACCCACTTGGTTAAGTGAAGCAGAGCAAAGCACCATCTCTTTACCTATTCCTGTTACAGGATCTGGCCCTGCAGCTCATTATGAAGGGTCTCCGAGATTTTCCACAACATAGAACTGCTGCAGACAAGTGCGCAGGAGACTTCAAGGGCATTCCTCCCTTTACAAGTTTCAGCTCTCCCTAGAACAGAGCATCTTCTTGGTGAGGGAAGAAGGAAAGGTCTGATGCAACTGCATCCTTGGTAGGAGTGAAAATATTTGAAGAGAGGGCTTTGCAGAAGATCCTGAGCATGGCTGGGCTTCAGATTTCTCTAATTCCATGAAAGCTTTTAGAGACCAAGTTCCATATCTAGCTGCCATAACCAAGACACATGCCTGATAACCGCAGGGAACCCAACTCATCAAGGTCTAGACTACTTAAATAAATCTGCGATTTATCTGAGACACCTCGTGTTTGGCAGCTGAACACAGAAAGCAACCTCACCCCTCCTGTGAGCTGGATGGGAAAGTGACTGGGTCAGAGGGAGGGGGCCCACACATCTCAAAATACATGGCCTGTAACTCAAAACTACACAGGTACAGGAGTCGAGTTCTCCGTAAGCTTAGGATCTTGATGAACGCAGGACAAGTTTGTTTTGTCAACTACATTTCCCCCCAAACTCACACTGCTATAACCCTTTGTGTTCAACTTTAGACTTTTTTCTAAATGACTATCAAATTCTTTGATTGCCAGATGTTACACTGTATTACCTATTATTTTAATTCTGAGGAATGTGAGACACAGTTTAATTTCTCATGTATAGCAAAGGCAGTGTTTGTGTTGCTTGTACTCATTTCTGCATGATACAAACACATGGGATTACACAAGCTAAAACCAGATACTCAAGATGAAATTCTCCCAGAAAGAACTAGGATCCTAGTTCTGCTCTCTAAGGTACACACATTAAAATCCACCCAAATACTCCTACTCAACCAGGTTCTGTGCTAACCCTAACAAATTCACAACACTACAACACTTGCCTGGAGTTTGCTGGTGCACCCCGAACTGTGACTTATTTTCATGCTGTCGAGGCCGATTTCTTCACTCACTACAAGCACCTTTGATAGGAAGGGTGTTGCCAGCCGAGCACTGCAGACCTGGCCCCCATCCACGTGTACGTTACACACAGCTAAGAGACCTCACCAGCTGGCACAGGTACTTGAGATCCAGACTGACAGCAGAACCCTTTGGCACTCAAAACAAACTTGATGTAACAGGCATCCACATTCACATAACTCTCAAGTCAAACTGTCAGACATTGCCTAAAATGTAAATCTTGACTTGCACTTCAAGGAAGGAGCCACTACATCTTCCAAATGATCTGACAGTCCATCTTAATATTCAATCAAATATGCATAATATAATTGATTTCCTGCTCTCTACTCTCAGGAGTCACAGAGCTGATATGTCAACTCATCTGTCAAAGCCTGCAGTGGTTTACATACCTTTACATAGAGCTCTCACCTAGTGCGGAGGCTGCTGACAGACCAGTTCCGACAAAGATCTCCAGATCTGAAAGATTTGGAGATAAGGAATCTCCCTCCTTCCTTTGCGCTGACAGATGGCTTCCACCAGACCTGCTTCCAGAATAAGCAGTCTTGTGTCCAGAGAGGTAATGCATCATGCCAGCGAGCAACAAAAAACACTCACGTAAGCATTTCATAACCCAATTGCCATGCACACCCATGAACACCAGTGCACAGCCTCAGGCACCCTGCACCAGCCATTTCTGGCAAGTTCAGAACACTCAGCACACAGGATGCGCCGGTCAAAAGGACCTGCAGGAGATGCTCAGACTTCTCTACTCCCCCTGAAACTATTCTCAGGGGAATAAGGAAATCAGGACGCGTGTTTCAAACACCTCATCTTTCAAACAAGTATGCACGTGCATCTTGCAGTCAACGCAACTCACACTAGTAAAGCTAAACAAACACCTAAGCAATTCCAGGTCGGAGCAGCCCGCCAAGTTTAGATTTTACCTATCGGTTTTCAGTTTCCCTCCGCTATTCCACTTCCCTTCTAGATTCTACGCTTTTTTTTCCCAATATATTAAAAGTTTTTTAGAAAGTATCTCCTCTTTCACTCAACAACAGTTCAGTACAGTAATTTGTTACAGGCAATGAGATTCTTCAAACGGAAACAACTACCTTTTTCAAAAGCTTGGCAAGTTTTGATTTGTGAAATCAAACAATTAGGTATCTGCCAGAAGTTCTTTGCACACAGGAAGGCAGCCAGCAGGTCATTTAATTATTTATCTGCCAGAGGTCTTTTAGGGTGACTCTGGGAATACCTGAATGTCTCCTCTTGAGGAAGTATTGATCAAGGCAAGTCATTAACAAGTGACTACAAGCTGTAGGAAAAACCTTGGCAGCTCTGTAATCCAACACTTCAGCACCTCTTTAGAAAGAGGTCTAAAGAGTATTTTTAAATATGTAAACAAATCTATTCCTCAATGTAAAAGACTTGTGAAAAAGTAATAAAATGCTGATTTACTCTTTTTTTGCCTAGAAATTGTGACTTTAAAGCATTTAAAGTCATGTCTTTAGTTTACCACAATCACTAAGTCTATTAGGTAATTTCAGAGTGTACAGGTGCTTAACAATAAATTCTATGTCCTGTGTATACAGGAGTAATGGGTAGTAACTGGCTAATGACTTTTTTTTTTTTTTTCTTTTTTGTACTCAGGGAGTGCAGACTTCTATTTTCTTAAAAGTATTGATGTATTAAATCAATGGCATATTCAAAGGCAGGTCTGAGGTCTAACCAAGAGCACAAACATAGTTTTTCTGATTGAAAGACATGGCTTCTCTGAAGCTCAAGAGTATGTTCATCTTTAATGTGTTGCACTATGTAAAACCAAAGCTAAGAGCTGACAAGGAAAAGAAAAATGTTCCAAAATGGTGGTGGTGGTGGGGGGGAGGTCTTACATCCCTTATAGCATTTAAGCACCTATTTTTTAATTGACACATTAGCGAGGAAATATACACAAAATACACGGATTTCAATGAGGACCTGAGAAAGGGCTACTGGCTGACTTTGCAGCCTTAGAATAAGCAGCCAGCTCCAGTGAGTCCATAAACATTCAATACAGAGTTGCACTGACTTTTGTGTAACTACATCCCAGAGCGGTCTGCTTTTTATAAACCCTAACCAACAACAAACCCTCACTTCACAAGCTACTGAGCAATGGTGTAACCGTCCTCCTTCAGTGAAGCACGGTGACAGCATAGCCTTGAGTCCATGAAAAGCCAAAAGACAGCCCTTTAAAGAAGAAACTTGACAACAGGCCAGCCTGAGACAGTAAGGGAGGTCATATAAAGGAGATGTTATTGTCCTACTCAGATTTCCATCTGTATGGGAGAAGTGTGCGAGGAGGCACTCTAACAACACTACAATATTTTGAGAAAATAATGACCTTGGTTCTTGTCAAGGACTTTGGAAGATACTGCAAGGGAGAAAACCCGGGGTTTAATCGATGCAGAACATAAATATTTAAAGAGATGCTGTCTCTCTCTTTCAGATCCCCCAAACGTAGGGATTTTTTCTTCTTCTTTCATGCCAGCTTCACCCCATCTGGCATGACATACGGCCCCTGTCAGAGGAGACCTGCTAAACTCGCCTACTACTCTGTACTACCCCAGCAGCACCCGTAGATGAGGGACACAGCTCCATGCTATGAACCTCAACTCGGCAGCTCGGGTCAGAAAGACAGACCTTTTTGTAACATAACACTCTTCTGTTGTTCCTTCATTGTGTGTTGTAATTTCCTGCTAATCAATGCTCTTCCCTTCTTTGTTTTAAGCCTTTCCTAGCAGGGAAAGGAAGAGGCAGTGGGTGTGCTCTGCATAGGAACCATGCGAGGTATCCACCCAGCAGTGAAGAGGCTTTCATTAAAAACAAACTGTAATTACTGTCATACTCTGAAAGATCCTCCCTTGCCGCCCTAACACCTTCCTTTTCAGGCAACACGTACTTAAAAAAAGATCTACCTCAAAATCCCTAAAGACTGCCAGGGCCGTAACTGCCTGCACACATGCACAGGGCAAGAGAACACGATGTCACTTGTGACCACATATCTCTTGAAAATTTTGCTTATGTTGCCAGTCAACCAATTTGCCAGCATGTCCTGCAGCCATCTATTTTAGGAAGATGTATTACTGCCTCTTGACACACAGAGGCAGCATATATAAAGGTTAGAGAAGACGACTGAAAGTCACCATTGCCGAGCTCCATCGGTAGCTTTACTGCTGCCTCTTCCGTGGCGGCTGGGTCAGGAATTGAAGCCAATGCCTTTAAATCGTGGTCCCTGGAACACCAATTGCAGAAGGAACATTTGCTGGTTGATGTTCTGAGAAATTGGCTGGCCAAGTGCTGCTGGCTCTCCTTGCTCCCACATATGTAATATAGGATGCAGTGCCAAGCCAAGGGGGAAAAAGGCATCAGATATTTTCCTAATTATACTCCACAAACAGCTACTACTGTTGTTTGAGAGAATGTCACAAAATGGCAAACGGCTAACGCCTGGAATATGGCACTTGTGAGCTAATACAGCCAGTCATGGGAGAGGGGGGGCTGGGAGGGGAGTGAAGTATAATCCTTCGTCTAAAATATTCCAAGCTTTAATTTGAAAGAAGGGTACATTTCTGACATGCCTAATGGGAAGCTATCGTTCTTAATTGAGTTCTGTTTGCTCTATCCTTTGAAAAACACAGGGTTTGCACAAAGAAAACAAGTGTTTTGTGCCCATAAATGCTTTCCAAAAGCTGAACTGGGAAATAAAGCAAAGATTCGAGCAGGATTCTGCTGAGCTGATGTTACACAAGGGCTCATCTGCGCTGATGTGTATCAGCAGAGCTGTATTGATTGCATTGATTTTACCCAGCTGAAGGTTTGACCCACAGCCTCCAAAAAGGAGCTAGAGCTCAAGAACCTACATCCAACTAAAAGCATACAACTATGGAAGCAATAATCATCTTCAAGAAAAGAGGAATCAAAAACAACGACCATAAAACAGCAGCAGCCCAGGAGCACCAACATGTGCGTCTAGCCTACACAGACAAGGACCCAAATCAGAAGAGCTCAAAGTGGCAACAAAAACACAAAAATACAAAAAGCAAAGAAAACATCACCGAACTCTGAGGGAGTGAGAAGTGAACAGCTGCCTAACCCTGATCCTGAATCAACACATTTTCATCAAATACTGAAGCACAACATACATTCTCATTAGCTTTCTCACTGAGAACAGGAAATCTAGACTACAGATCCTGCTTTTCAAAATTCCTTTTAGATGCATATTTTAAACCCTCATATTACATCCTATCTATCAAAAGTTTTTTCCACTGTATTAGTTCTTGCAGTTAGCAGACATGCCCGTATCTCCTGGGGCTTTAGCTTAAGTGCAGTGTCATTGCCATTGTCTACCCTTCTCTCATATGCACTTGTTCCTTCCAAGGCTCACCCAATCCACACTGATGCTTGGCATTTGTCCAAGCCACATTTAAGTCTCCAAATATCCACCTTGCAACGGTTCTTGTATGTACGCAGGATGGTTTATATGCATGAACATCAGCAGCACAGGAAAGAAATATATATATATATATCTCACTCATGCACAGACACCAAGGAATGCATCTTTCCTTGTGCATGTGAATGATTGTGCTTGCTGCTGCTGACACCTGAATGCTACAAACCATGCTGCCTTCCTGTACATAACTGCACTGTCTGCACTGCACTCATATTTAATCTCTCCATAATACAGAGCTCTTTAAAACACATCTGTACACAAAACCATTTTCTAATAAGACAGAGCTATACATCATTGTTCTCAGCCAAATAACTCACTGTATCCAAGTTCTACCTTATCTACTCACAGAGAAAGGTCTATCAGTAAAATCAGTCTATATTCTATGCTCTGTCAGCATGAAATGACATTTACAGACACATTTGCTGACCATACAACTTTACCCTCAAAAATACCATGATGAAATAGATTATCAAAGCAGCCTAATGTTCAAACATAAGTTACTCCCTGCTGTGTCTTCTCATTTGGCTTCAGACCAATGTTACTGTGACCGGGTTGCAGCAAGACACCGGGCATTTTAACAGGCCGTATGGGCAGAGGAGACATCCTGCCAGGTCAGGACGATGGCCCAGGTAACCCTCCAATGTCCTTCCAATGAAAGCAATTGAACGGGCTACTTAGGATGCACCAAAAGTCTGTTAGGTCAGGGATGCTAAAAAGGACATCTTTGACCACTCCTATGATTTTTTTTTTTTAATGGACATGTTATTTTAGTTACCTTTCTTGCATCCTTCTTAATTCCGCTGTATCTTTTTTGAGATGAAGAGACCAGAACAGCACAGAGAATTCATATCTATGGGCACACCAAGGACCGACATAGCAGCAATACAAAGTCAACAGAGATAAGGATTTCAGGGACTTCCTACGTGAGCCATGCTTCACTGTCAGGAAGTTATAATTATGCATATAGCGTTACTGTGCCACAATAAGATCTCTCAACCCTTGGCTCTGCTTCCGCCTTATGAAGATTACTGGCACAAAGAATAGTAACCATTTTATACCCCATTGTATCAATAAACTTCACCCTAAGGGGTCTCCAAGAACAGTCTTTAACAGCCCCACAGGGCACTAGTGCTGTATATTCTGCCCATGAGCCAGATACTGAGGCATTACCATTAAGGATCGCAGGAGCTCCAGAGGCGCTGCCACGGTCCATGGTCTCAGTGATCTGGCATTAGAGAGTTCTCAGAGAGGCCTTAATATGAGCCTTTAATGAGCAAGTCACAGGTTGTTGTGTCATATCCTACTTGGGGACACTTTAGTTCACGGATCACTTAAATGAAAGGCAGTAAAGGCAACTCTTCAGAACATCTATCAGGCAGCCATCCGTGCACGAGCACTAACTCCTTAAGCCCTTATAGAAAACCATTTATGCCCTCCCCGATCTTGCTATGCTTGTGTCCTGTGGCAGAAAGGAACCTATATTACAAATGAAGCACCTTTTTTCCATCCCCCTCTCCCTCAGCCACCAGTAGAGGACGAAAATGTAAAAATACCATTAATAACTGGCTTGCTGACTCTAATTAACACCTTCACAGTCTTCCTACCAGGAAGATACTGGCACAGTTAAATACAGCTCAGAAAGGTGTTATTTACTTAAGAAAAAAGAAAACATTAAAGCTTTATGTGAAAGAAAATTATCTGTTATCTCATTGCTCTCAGATAGATTTACAGCAGTGACTTCTCAGCCTCCACTAAGAAAGAAAAAAACCCTTTGAAAAGAATCAGTTAAGAACTTGCAGTATTACCTAGCACTATCCCATACTCTCCTGATGGAAACAGCCAACAAGAATGTCTTCAAATTAGCTATCCTCTACTGCAGGGGATGAGAATGCAGTCTGAGACACAGAGCTTGTCTTGGAGTCATGGATCAGGCTGGAGCTTGACTTCTCATCCCTCGTGTGAAGTGGGAGAAGGGACTTGTTGCAGGGGTTCCTGCTTTAAGTGAGCATTTTCCTGTTTTTCTAAGATTAGCATATCCTGCTGCTAAAAAGTAGGTACCTATCAATATCCATCTTTCCTCTAAAACATGACTCTGAAAAAATTCACGTATTTAGTTCTTTTAACTTATTACTGGGCATTACTAGCTAGGTGGGCACTAACCAGCCCAAATCACTCTTCCCCTGGAACCATATGCCAAAACCCAGGATAAGCATCAGTTAATCAAAGACCCAATCAGTGAACATCAAGACACCTTCACTCCTTAAAGGCGAGGCTCTATAAAGCCAACCAAAACACCAAGGCAGCTAGAATAGCACATGTAGCTTGTCCACGGCTTCGGGCAAAAGGACATAGGTATGGACAGGGTTATTATTCAGCTGGCAAACCAGGGAGCCTGGGGCAAACCTACTTGCTTCTTTCTTCTCTACAGGTTACCCAGAATCCAAAAAGAACGTTTTAACAAATCTAGCGTTCACATTTCTATTCAAATTCAGTGTTTGCTGTGTAAGAAAATAGCTCTATAACAGGAGAGATGTGTTTACATAAATCCAGAAGATAACCCTCCAGAGATTATTATAATTTTGAAGGTTGTTTCCAAAGTAGTTGACTGCATCCATTTTGCAAAGAAAAAAAATCTTCCTCTAATTGTACACAAAAATATAGGACATCCAAATACTTTTTCAATATATTCATGTAAATAATTTAATTCCATACTAATCTCCGTAATAGCATGAAAGCATAAAAACTCTCCCCTTCCTTGCCGCTACGCAATTAGCAGCAGCCATTTGATGATCATTCCAACTACCTGTCAGATACCACAATAACTTTCCCCCCTCATTTCATGAGTTAAAAGGGCCTATATACTACAAAACCTTGCAAAATAAAAAGCACCCGGAAAAAAAAAAATCAATATCTATTAGCTATTCTCTTAAGGAAGAAGACTTTTGATTAATTTTCTTGACTGTTGAAAAATCTGGTAGCAGGAAAAGAGAAAGAACACTTGTATTTATAAATTGGTTTGTCTAACAAGTTTGAAGATTTTCTCCTTTTCTCAGCTCTCATTTTGCATACAAGTGCTTCCCCTCCTTTGTAAAACCTTCTCTGCCATATGTCTTGTTTAACATTCTCTGCTTTTGAAAGCCACTTAAAATAAATCCTTCTCTATTCAGGCACCAGATTAGCTCTTAAAGACTCCAAGCAGTGGGAGACTCATTTTATGTCAGGACAGCAGACAGCGTGGTGTCATGTTGTTAGCTTGGCTATCACCACAGCCACACAGGTTGGCCTGTATCTGCAGAGATGGTATGGGTAGATAGAAGTCTTAAAGATGTTTCAAGACCTCCTAAGTTCACTTCCAAACTCCCTGGAGAAGAAGGGAAGAAAAAAACACTAACACTCACCACAAGCAAACCTTTCACCCTGAATATTTGAGGAGGGTGCCAAGAAGGGGATGCCAAGCCCTGGTCCACCACACCAGAGCTCGGCCAACCACACAGGTTGCTGTTGCAGGAGGTCTGTACGGTCGAGCTGTATCTGGCCAGAGGACTAGAATTCACTATTAATGCTAGTGTACCTATACCTCAGGTCACGTGTGATCTCGTCTATCCACGCTGCAAAAGAGCCATCGTTTTCATACCTTGAGACACATTTTAATCTGAGAACCAAGCCCAGCTAGAAACAAACGAGGTATCTTTCCCTTCCGAATTCAGTGCTTTATGTAAAAACTAAAAAAGACACCCACACGTTACTCTGAACAGCTGAACCAGCTGAAGGATGGTGCAGACAATTCTACTACGGCAAGTATTGACAGAGGTTAATGCTTAAACAATATAGTTTACTTTAGTCAGAACAGATTAATGGTTCACAGCCTATCAGTTCTTTTAAGTGCCTCACTCCCAAATTTTCCTATACATAGCCTGTATGTAATACCCTCTCTCTTTCCCTTTTGGCTATTTGTCAGCACACAAATGCATTTCTACCCTATATAATGATGTGAGACAGCGACAACATATTGATATATAGCACTACTTTGGAACGAGGTATGAATATTACATTAGCTGAGTTATCACTATAGGGTTCTGACCTTCAACTATCCAATTTTAAATTCATTCATTTTCAGACTATTAAACTGTTCTCTATCACATCACAGGAATTGACAGGAGGAAGGTAAGTTTTCCTGACAATGTTTAAAGCAAAACAAACTCAAAGTATATTAGAAGAATTTAAAAAATATATAGTTTGCTATATTAAAAAAATCAGGGACAATTCTGTAAACTGAACTTTTTTGCCCAACATGAAGAGGGAGGACAGGGGCTAAGAGAGGTGCTGTTTTCTGTTTGCTGCCCTCAGACTTCCTAGCACGTTTGCAACCCGATAACAAGCCTCAACTTACTAGTTTTTCCCTTCTAGGCCATACTACATAATAAATAAACGAACAAATAAGCTTATTTCTTAAAGAAACTAATACTGTCCTCTGGCATTTAGCTAGAGCAAGCTGTTCTATCTTTGCAAACTACAACGTAGGTATTTGAAATGGAATATTAATGTCCCACTCAGAACAAGAGGAGCCCCCTCCGGACAAGCAGCAGGGAAGCAGGCAGCTCAGTCCTCAGTAACAGAGTTTGGGAGGAAAGAAGCAGCAGCAGCATCGCCACTTAGGACAGACAGCCAATATAGCACTTAAATGCAGTATCCCTTTGGCTTCTCAGGTCTTCCCACCTGCATCTGCCACCAAAGCTACTTGTTTAGTAACAGCCACTCGCACCGTGGTACACACTGACATCCTCAAAAGGCTATGCAGGACATTTGCAATATTATCCCAGAGCCAAATGCAGGAATGTTTTGCCAATTTTTTTCTGTGCCTAAGCCAGCCAGCACCTACATCCGTCGAGTTTTGTGAAAGTTGGGGAAAACTTTTGTATGAAAAATGCAAGGGATTGGCTGGGAAGGTGAAGCACGAACTGCTTTGGCAAGGATTGGAAAAAAACACTGACAGACTAAACCAAAAATCTTCCCTTCTGCTTCACTTTCAGAGCATCTTGAATCCAAAGGATTTAAAGATGCAAGTTATACAGGCAGCAAGTCCCAGCTGTTCTTAGCAGTCTTCTACTGAGGGCAAAGATTTGATGGCTGTTACTCTCCATTCAGCAAATAACACTTGAAGAGGAATGAACGTTTCCAGAACGAGAAAAACAAATCCACATGGGAAAAGCCATTCTTTTTATCAGATCAATTCCTGTTGAAACCTCGGAACCCTGAACAAGTCTTTGCTAAAGTCCTATTGGCATCTAGGTAAACAAATATCTTTTTACAAGCTCTGAAGACAAACCAAAAGTAATAGCACCCGCTTGTTAACATCAAGAGCTAATTGATGCAAAAACCTTGGGCAAGCAATTCTAGAATATTATCGCTAATAAGTAATCAGTCAGTCTCTAACATTCTCACTAATAGTACAAAAAGAGAGATTTTCATGATTACTTTGTAAGGAAGACAGCAAATGCCATAGCAGTGGGAAAGCTTATAAGAGCCTAGACAGTCCAACGAAAAAAAGGTTAACAAAAATAATGGAAGTGTAAGAGAGCTTTTAAATTTAGCTTTTGTTTTAATAGCTTTTAATTATAAAAAGAGAGAACAGAAACTCTGAGAGGGATTTCCCCTTAAGTATTCAGGTTCTGGGTACCCCTGGGAGCTTCAGGCATCAGGTACAGGTGGGTGGCTGTTTTAATCAATCTGTTCAGCACATGCTTTGCATGTCTGTATTTATGAAATATGAATTCTTCCCACTTGCTTTCTGAAATGACCTAGTGCTTTTAATGCAGCCACTGCATCCTCTGCCATTTCCTCTCTGGATAGTCAGAGGCAAATGCCCCAGAATCACAGGAATCTGGGCTAAAACCAGACTCTTCCACTTAAGGGCTTTCCCTAAGCACAAGGGCTTCACTTCTGCCCAAAGAAAAAAAAAACTCCCACAATTCTTGAACTTCATTGCACAGCACCATAAATTTCTTGCTCAGTTGAAGATTTATCAGGTCCTAAAATCACAAGATTGCCTTCCTCAATCCGCTTCTCTCTTTTTTCCAGCATCTTCCTCAGACAACACAGCTCCAATTTTTATAACCTTTTTTCTAAGGGGTCTTAATTTATGCCAAGAAAAACATTGCCTGTTAAATAGCATCATTAGACTCACATGATTTCTTATGGTGCATGTGAAGTTTTCTGTCTCCTGCATGCTAAATGATCCTTACAGTAGGAGAGAAACCGGTAGAAACAGCTGCTTTATTTTGTGCTCTGATAACTGAGGAAAAACAGCCCTCAGTGAAGAAGTCATCCTTCGCTTGGGGGAAAGTAAACGGGCACCTAAGAAGCACATGAATAAAATTAGCAGATCAGGGACTGATTTCTGCCCCAATGTGCACGTGGTCTGCAGGGAGATATCCCAGCAGATATTTTTGCAAGCAGAGCTCTGTCTTTTCTCATAGAGAAGACTAAGATAAGGCTCTTCACCTGCCCTTTTTTTTTTTTTTCTCCATTACCCACAACTACTACATAGATCAAGAGCCAGAATGGGAAAACACACATTCATATTTTCTTCAGTTCCTGTACCCAGATGTACGACACAAACAACGAGCCCAAAACTTCTCTCCAGCCAAAAAGCCACAGAAAATGGACACCAGTCACATATGGTGACAGTAGGACAGAGGGGTTGTGATGATGCCCACTCAAAGCCTTATGATGCAGATTCACAAAGTTCTGCAAGAAGTTTTCAGGTTTAAATAAGAGTAACTGGGCAATCACCAGTACGTATTACCACAGCACACATTCAGCGTCAGCAGATCCAGCTGGGAAAGAAATCAAGTGAAAAGCAGGAGCGCAGAGGAAGAATAAGATGAAGTCAGATCATTACGTTCTTATGAGACTGGGAGTGAGCGAGGCAGGAAGGGAAAAATAGCATTTTCCTTTCTATCTTCTGAGCACAGGGGACAGAAAAAAATATTAGGGAGGCAGACTCAAGCTTACCTGCAATATTTGGGTTGTCAAGGAAAGATGTTTCTTAAAAAACATCTAAACGAGTTGATTGCAGTCTTCGGTCTGATCCAAAAGCCTGACATAGCAACTAGAAATGGTTATTGGATTAAATTCTTAGAGAGCACAGAAAAGAGCAGGCTAAAGAATCTTAGCAGACTTTCCAGGAGAATTTCATTCACCCTTGGCTTGAGAAAAGCAGGCAAAATGTCAGACTGAAAGACAGTTTTGCCAGGAAACTTCAAAACTGCGTTTGAACCACAAGAACAGCTGGCTCTAACAAGTGTTGCCCAGAGAGATAATCAAACAGGTGCTAAAACCAGAAAAAAAATAGACAAGTAAACAGAACAATAAAACAAAATGACTTGCTGTCATGCAAGTAAGCTTCTCCATCATGGGTAACAGCGCAGCAGCTCATGAGGAGCTCCTGAAAGGCATAAATGTCAACTCAGCACCTGCTCTCACTGACCTTTGCAGAGGAGTTTTTCATTTCCACAGCCATTTTCTACAGGAACAGAGACTTTCAAAATCTCCTCCTAAAGCAACTGCTGGGCAAGTGCAACCCATGGCTGAAGAACAAGATGGCCTAGTAACTCTAGCAGCTCAGATTGCACCTTCTGTGAGAGATGTGGACAGGGAAAAGCAGAGCTCCCCCGCAGAGCCCAGCTGTGCAGCTACTGCAGGCTCCACATCTGCCGGGCTCCGTGGTGCATCCGGGCACGGTTGCACCAGGGAAGGATCTGCCCAGGGAGTCACTGCGAGGGCTGGCAAGGAGGGAGCTGCTACAGCTTTTAAAATTCCCATGGCAACATTTCTCTCTCTGCAAACTCCAGCGTCTCCAGCAGCCTTCGCACCGCACAACGTGGCACCTCCGGAGGAGGCTCCATACCTGTAGTCGGGCACTGTCACTTCTGTTCAATAGTAATAACAAAAAAAGAGGAAGAAAAAACATGTAAGCACTAGCTACTGACCAGATAGAGATGCAACCTTGAACTAAGACATCTACATAGCCTTGAACTAAGACATCTAACCATTGTCATGAGCGTTGAGCCTCCTGTGTTCCCATCTCTGCAATAATGGACTTAAAGCGTCAAAATTGGGTGATTAAGGTCTGTAGGAGACCTTTAAAAGCTCTCCAAATAGATGTGAGGTCATGACTACTTGTGGTCACTGACGTTAGGGCAATTTTTGTAAGTATAGGGATATTAATCCCGGTGGCCTGACGATTTCAATTTTAGTAATGACATTCTGTCCATCTAAAACTCTCCTGGAAGTTTTGAACATGATTCACTTCACAGGCTGATCCTGCGTGTTTGGTCTGCTGAGGATGGGGCTGGCTGCGCTTCTGCTAGGCAGGGAGCGAGCTCCTGCCTGCAAGGTACCACCACTAACCTCAAAACAACATAGCTAGTTGGAACATACTGTTTTTGGGTTGTTTTTCTTTTGCTTTTTGTTTTTATAAAAGAAAATGCATTTTGTAAAAGTAACTTTATTTCTTGTCCCGGAAAACACAAAATAAATACAGTAAGTGTAATAAAAAAAATTAAAAAATCATGCCATAGAGTATGGCCCCATCCTCTATTAACCAGGTATATGCAATGTAATTCGCATGAATAGTTATAGAGAATTATTGACATGAATTACATTTCATGACTGCTTAGAAGTGACTGCAAAGTTTGAGTTCACAGACTTTGTTCCATGTAAGTAGGATCTGAACCAAATGCCAGCAGACTTTTTTTTCCCCCAAATTAAAGTGATTCTGTTTTGTAGCATTTTGCAGCATGAAACACGTCTCCCCTGAGCAACGCAGCTGGCTGAAAAAGGAGTGTCCTCAGCACAGTTAACAGCATCAGCACGGGCGTCTAATCTCTCATGCTAAATATTTTCATCTTTGAAGTGATAAAAATCCAACCATCAAGCGCTGCTTGATCTGACGTAACGCCTGGGGAAAGCTAATCAAAAACAAGTCTTATAGGTTCCCCCTACTTAAATCCACCCACCCAAATAAGCACAAGTTAGAATTTTTATGAGGTAAAAAAACGCTGCTGTCACAGCCCAATGTTAATTGGCACAAAGGTTTGAGAACACCTTAGTTTGACTGAACTGCTTTGATTTCAGGACTTCTGAGCTGCGTTTTCTTGCTTCTTTATAATCCTGTCTTAACTATCACTGAATTTGAAGTGAGAAAGGAGCTTAGACAGATCTGTATCAGTGCTCCTTCTTGCCAGACTGCTGCATTTTCATCTCAAACAAGGTTTGGAAAAAAAAAATTCAGATGGAGGGTAGAAGTAGCAGGGGAGTACAGGGAATGCAAAAACAATTCAGTACTTGTGGAGCAAGAGGTGATGATTAGTCACTAGCCACCAAGTCAACGGACTCTTATTTTCTTCTCCAGCTCTTCCAGACAAGAAAAACAAACAAGAACCACCCACCCCCTGATCCCTTTGCTCCTTTCTCTGGGTTTACACAGCGAGCACAAGGGTACCGGCAGCAAATGTTAGAGGTCTGTGCAGGACCATCTCCCAGGACACTTCCCTCCTAACTGCTATGCAAAGCAGAAACATTAACAATTCAGTCACAAAATAAGCCAAATTCAGTAAAAGATACAGCTATGCTTTACTTCCATCCACTAGATCTGCTCCAGTGGCCCTTTCTTTCATGCCTCCAGCCTTGCATCCTTTCATTTACTAGCATTAAAATGTTCCTTCACTGCTGCAGTTCCCAATCATGTCACAGGTAATGCAAAGTTTGAGGTCCTGCATATTCATCAGGTGAGACCATTATCACTACTGTTGAACTTAAACCATAGCTAATCTCCATTCCCTTTGGAAAAATGAAATCCAAGATGCAAAAAAGCAGAGGACAGGCCACACACAGGGATATGCTTCCATTTGATACTGGCCTTCTGCAAGAGACATGATGACAAGCCCTGACCAACCCTGCAGTTACAAAGAGGAGGAAATGTCACTGCTTGAGAGTTGCCAGATATTTTGCTTTTGTCGTGAAAGAGGCTGTTGTAGATTACCTGGAAAACTGTTGCCCACAGATGAAGAACCTCTACATTAGCATATTTCAGATGTAGCATCCAGTTTCAAAAGCTAACTAGCCTTTTTTTCCTTTATATTTTAAGCTATGTATAGATATTTTAAACACAAAATTCCCTCTGTGGTTAAAAATGAGCTAATGGCACTTTGCCTAAACCTCCAACCTATGACTAATCATGCAAGATTCAAGCCATCTCTACTAGCAAGAGCAGAACTTGAAATTTTTATAAAATTAATTCCTATGAGATTTCTTTTTTTGAACTTGAAGTATCTGATTAAAGGGCTTTAGAGACCACACTTCCTACATGTTACTTTGCAGCTTTCAGTTTCTTTTAGTTTATTTTAGCACTAAAAGGCACAGATTTGCTTGCTTATTATTTTCATAGGGCAATCTTTACTAATAAGAATACAAGACGCCAATCCTGCCATCATTCCTTACCAAACTGGAGCAGAGTGTAATAATTGGTGCCAGCTATGGCTGCTGGACAAAGATTTTAATGAGGTACCCAAACACTGTAATTCTAATAACTTTTATAATTCACAGTACAATGTGAAAGTTTTATGTTTTCTTGGCAAGACTCATACAACTTCCAGTGTCTAGTAAATACTATGTCTTGTCACAGATAAGCAGCTATTCAACTAATTGGAGATTTCTATTAAGATTTCTCCTAAATTCTCTAGCATTTATTCATCCGAAATCATCTCCCTGCAAATCAAGTCCTACACTTTTTCTGTATTACCACTTTCTGTAAAAGATACTGGTATCATTTTGGATTAAGCACACAGAAAAACTTTCAAGTCTGTAAAATTTATCTATTCTATATGGTCTCAAAAAACACCTTCTTAAGCTACTGAAGACACAGCTAAATCTATTTTAACGTTGTGGAGCATATATGCCTCTCTTCCATCAGTTGGTTTCACTTTTATACTTGTATACAAGAAAAAAAACAACAGGGATCACTAAATATTAGGAGAGAAACTGACTACCAAAGCACAAACTCCATTTAAATTCACTTAAAATGCATTTCCTATATATATAAAAAAAAATCTAAGCATTTCTAAAAACAAAAATCTAAAACTCTTCATTGGAGCATTAACATAAAACATAACCTCATTTTACATTCAAACAAGTTTGCTCATGAGCCACTTGCACAACAAGAAAGGAGATAAGGCGCACACAATAGCAAGTGAATATTTTCATTAGCTATGTCCTGACTTCCATCCGCCAAGGCAATGTTGCATTATCCCTATATCAACTCTATCAACACTAATTAATCTAACAGTAACCTTGCTCTAAATCCTCCCTTCCATATTTTAAAGATAAATGTTATCCCATAAATCAAAATCTTTGACTGTCCTGGAATTCTGCATATAATAAAATCCGCTAACTGCGGCTTCCCTCAGAAGATGCTTCTTCCTCTATCCGCTCCTTCTCTGAACGAAGTTGGACCTGCTTTGCCAGGTCAATCTGTGCACTGTTTAGGTGTGCACTCTACCCGTCCACACAATCCGTGCAGAGTTTCTGTGCAGGTTTTGGGTTTTTGCCCATCTGCACAGAGTGGAAGGAGTGAAACACTCTCCGGGTCTATCTCAACATGGACCCACAGTCCGGCCTACTGTAAAACAATCCCTATCAGCAGATGCTGGCAGACTGCACAGGTTTAAATCACAACAGGAAGCAGCCAGGACAGGTGGCTGCAAAATATATATATAGTCTAGCAGTGAGACAAGAAATAATTATTTTGAGCTGATTTTATTTAAAAAGTAAGTTTTCCCTGACAGCCTCCAGGAGCACGGCTCACTTGAGAAACACCACTCAGAGACACTGGCTGGCAGGACATTGTCAGACACTTCCAGTATCTTGGTTTAAAACCATCCAGAAATGACATTTAGAATCATTTCATTGATTAAAAATAATTTGCCCTTCATTTAGGTAGACAATGTCTTTGCATCAAGATAATGGGATCTAATGCCTAAAGAGTCAGCAATATATTCTGTTGTTAAAGCGAGTCTTGGGGAGAAAGGACACAATTATTGAAGAAAATTTTTGCAGGAGAGACTAAACACCATCACCAGCTGGAAATCTCTGCCTTATTATGGCTGTTCAAGGAAGAAAGATGTGTGAAGGCAAGGAAATTGGGGATTGAAAAGAACAGATAATGAGACCCAAGTCTACAACCTGCAGCTGAGGCTCCCCTAAGCTAAATGAGAAGAGAAACCAGAGCTGCTAAGTGGTGGGAAACTGAGGTCATCCCAGCTGGTTCTGCTAAGAGCCCCCATCCCAACACACTTTGATAAACACCAGGAGGCCTACAGAAAGGCTGACCTTACTCTCCACTCCTTTGAAACCACCGGTTTGGGCAGAGGCCTTCTCATGTGTCTATGTGGACGACACTTGGCCTGGATGCATCACATGCAAAGAGGATTCGAGTCCCCCTTTTACTTCTTGACTGGGCAAGAGTTGTGAATGCAAAAGCAGTCTTGCTCTACCAACAGAAGGGCCCCAATGCTTCTCACTTGCCCAATCCAACACTGGCAGCCAGGTACCATCCTCTTGCTGGCTCTGCAGGTTCAATAAATCACTGTTATCCTGCAAAAATGAGCACTTTTTCCTCCAGCTAGCTCAAGACACAGCTGAGGAGAAAAGACACCAGGCACCTGCCACCCCAACAGCCCAGATGGTTGAAAGGAATGTGCTAACATTTACAGAAGTCTTCAAAGAAATGAGCACAGCTACAAACCCTGACTTCAGGTCCACCCACCCCTGCTTTCTCATTACCTTCTGGATAGGCCCCAGGCAGATGGCCACTTTCTTTGTAGCTTCACCCCATTTTTACCCTCTCTCAATGAGGCAGGGGGGAAAAAAACCCTTTTGCCTCACAGGAAAAAGTGAGGCCAGCTACTGCAAGAATATTGAAAGAATGTCTAAGAAATTTATATTCCTTCAGTAGCTGGTATTTTGACTTTATTGAAAGAATATTGACTTTACTGAAAGAATGTCTAAGAAATTCATAAAATCAAAATTAATCATAATGAGTGCAGGAGGCAGAGTGAGCTCAATGTGATTTTTATGGTCCAAACCAAGCCTGAAGAACTGACAGAGAGAAACAAATTTTTTCCCTGTCAAGAAGCACGTTGAAAATTGAAGTCATAGATGTGCTAAAGATGTTTAAAACTGCATTACTACATTCCAGGCTAATCAGACCCATATGATGTGGTACAAAATTAATCACCTAGGACTGCAGTAATAGAGTCTCACTTGGAGGCTGTATTGCTGCTTGGCATAGGCCCAGACATGCACACTATGTCAGATAACTGGAAAAAAAAACAAACAAAAAAACCATGGAAGACACAGAAATAGTCATCTTCCCTTTCCAAGTGCCTCTGGCATTCTTTTCATCACAGCAAACAAGGACACTGAACATCTTGCTCCACAGCTTTGCTGGATTTAGTGCAGGTACGAGAAATTTCTCTGTGCTCTTTCAGTCATACGGTAACTAAGAGTTTCATTACTATAATGTATCAAATCTCTATCACAATTAGCTTTATTTGCTCTTAGTTCTTATTCCCAAAAGGCTCACTAGATACTAAAATAGATAAGACTGGTTTAAAATAAAACATTAACTCTTACTGACTGAATAATTTTCTCATCAACAGTGAAATGAGTGCAAACTGTCTAAAGTTAAATGGTAATGACTTTTCTGCAAAACTTCTGGTAAATGAATATATTGGTGCTGTTAATTGCTATTAATTCTAGCTGAGTTATAATTGGTGATGAGCGCAATTGTAGTGCTTTTCACCAAAACTGCATCCAACTCAGACATGCTCCAATTCCTATTAATGTCATCTCGCACGGAGCTGGGGGCGCAGACAGACCGGAGGCATCTGCCGCGTGCGGAACGGGGCACCGCAGGCACCAGGATGCAGGGCTGGCCTACCGAGGAAAAAAACATTTCATCCTCCACTGAGGATGCCGAAATGTCCTTGTCTACGCACGCCGGGAAGATCAGGAGAAAGAACCCGTTTTTGATCAGTGCACAGGGTAGCAAAGCATTTGGGAGAGAAGGAGGGAGGAGTATTCACAACTTCTTCCTTTCTTCTTCTCATCCTGAGCAGGATTACACATTGGCTAGTCCCAGCTCTACACAGTAATTTAAAATCAATATAATCACAGTGAACTTGGTCACCTCTGCTTCAGCTGAGTAGGTTTTCATTCGGGTCCCTTGCCATTTTTCTCCCTGGGAATAAGTTCTTCAGTTTCCTGTCTGTCTTGAAATGAAATAAAGCCACGCTTGGCTCCAGCCCGGGAGGAAGAGGTCCCTCCAGGAATGCAAGGCACAGAGCTCACTTCCATCATCTACCCATCCTTACATTCAAACACAGTGATTTCCATTAAATATTTAGGACTCAAATATTTATTTCCAGCCAATTAAACCAAGTTTTACTCATCCTCCAGGGAATTCTTACTCTCTCTCAATACAGAAAAGAGTAGCAAAGTGCATTTCTAATACTTATTAATAACAGAGTAACACCTAAGGATATAAAGAAATTCTTCTGACTGGATATAAAGACCTTGAAAGAAAATACACAAATCTAGTATAAGGAAAGAGATAAAGACCTTTTTGTTAGCGAGCATAAACAAGTGACCTCCTCTGCCCCAAGGAGCTTAAAGTCTAAGCTCAAGAGACATTAAGATGCAACACTGGGCAGGAGAGGAAAAAAAAAAAGAAGAATAGAAAGAAAACAAGTGAACACAGTAGACTTCCACAGACATAACTGCATTCAAATACACTGAGGCAATTCATGAATCTGACACAGCAACATCTCAAAAAAAAAAAAAAAAAAGTCATTCCAAAAGATCACACAACCGATGGTCTTTGCAATTTCTAGTAGGACGACTTACAACTAGCATTTTGTAGAGAAGAAATTACCAGCTAGTCGTCTTTAATCGAGTTATCATGCGCCCTAATTTGTACATCTCTCATGTACAGCAAAATCTTTTTATTACAAAATTCCAAAAACCAATATATGAATTTAAAAGTTTAATATGAACTTACATTTTAAAACATTAAATTATCCAGCAAAGCGGACGTGAATGTGAAAAAAGGCCATTTCCTCCATCATTTCATTAAATTTGAAAGTACTTATTTATTTTAATAAGTTGAGATGTCCATATGCCAGGAAATTAACATCGAAAAATGTTAAATATGCCCAGTATCACTTAAAAGCCTGTCGAGTATTACACATTTTCAAAAACAGCATAACTCAGCAAAACTACTTTCCCAGCAGTTACTTTTTATTACACTCTCCAGTATTACTTAGTTAAAAAAACTGAAAGTGTGTTTACAGTACTCTGCACTATACAGTTTATACAAAAATCATAAAATGCAATGATTAATTATGTGACAAGACAACACCACTACCACCTTCCTTAATTTAAGGTTTTTGCTTGATGCCAACCAGATGGTTTTCTACCACACACTCTTCCAAAGGTCCCTGTACACCGCTCATTCCTTGGCCCACATGATGTGAACCATGGCCTCAAATGGAAAGGCTGCCGGGGCCTGGACTCTTTCCTTGAGAATTTATACTTCAATTCAGACAACGGGACAGAGCTGTCACTAATCATTTGATCATTTGAGCTACCCAGAAATTTTCCAGTCTAAAATGATCCGTTACAATTGCAGGAACTTTCGTGCAGAGACCCGGGACCCAACGGCCACATACCCAGAAAGGCTACTCAGACGAGCACGCGGTTTTGAACAGGAGCCCATGGTGGATTAGCCTAGTTTCCTAAGGAAACAGGTTTATGCACTTGAGACCTCTGTGTGCCTTCGGTCTACCAAGCTCCCCTTCCTTCCCCACTGTTTTGACCAAATCTGAGAACATCTTAAATATACTGTGTCCTACTAGTTTTCTGAAGTTCAAATGCAGGCAATGGTAGCAGGAAGCACTGTGGAAGGCTTCAGAATAAGCTCAAAGCTTATTAGATTTTTCACATGAATACAGTATCAAGACAAAGCATTTAGGAAATAAGAGCCATGCAGTTGGTTTTGAACAGCACAGAGAAAGGAAAGGCTCTTAGTACCTGTTCCACCACAGTCCCACCTCATTACACCTGACTTCAGCCATTTATGCGTTCAAGACAAACTACATCTCAGCTTACATATTGCCTATATAAACTTGAGGGCAGGGGCCACTTTTCTGGGTGTTTTTTTGCCGAGGTAATGATGGCTGGAGGGCACCTGCAGAGCCCTACTGCAATAGGAACAATATCTGGATAACATACACTAATGCTTGCTTTCAAAAGTCACTAAAGATTCTCCATCTGCAAACCGATACCCAACACAGTCAGGAACTCTTCCTCAGAGGTCAGCCTTGAGTACCTATGCTATAATATGGTATCATGCAAACAAACATCTCAATTTTACGTATCCAACAATAGAGACAAGTTCTCTGTCTTATTAAACAAGATCTGAAGCACCACAGAAACCTGTAAGTTAAAATCTATCTGAAGATATTAATGTCACCTCTGGTTAGGAGCGGATTAGCATCCAGAACATAAAATAGCTTTTCATTCCCCAAAGAGGGTAGCCAGCTGCAGCAAGCGACCTGAGCCCAGCAGTGGGGAGCACAACACCACACTTTGGGAGCAAAGACGACACATGAAAACTGAATGCAAAGTGATCTAAGTACTCCATGGCTCCAGTGTAGTTGTTACCTCAGGGTAAATTTTATTTCTGTGCTTGAGAAATACCCTCACAAACACAAAGCAGATCACATAACACTCACTTCTGCATTTACCATTGGTTCATACGGGAAGATGGCACATGGAGTGGCTCCAAGGCATTCAAAGACCAGATGATATCGAATGCAAATGAAAGCGCAAAACCAGTCATCTGAGGTCCTGATCCAGCAAGGTGCAAACCATGGGATGAAGAGCAATTAAAGGACACCAACCACCTCAGCTGTAACTAAGTGATTTGCAGGTGAGTTGGGAAGGAGACAGAGACTTTTTTCAGTACTCCACATAGGAAAGAAGCAAGGAAGCCACAGTCCACACCCCTTGAACTGGGCACCTTCAAGCTGCCAACTGTAGGGCTGCTCCTTTGTTTGATTCTCAGCAAAGGTATATACCAAGACAGTTTAAAAGAAAAAAAAAAATCTTCCCAAGACAGTTCAAAAGAAAAAAAAAAAAAAGGAAAAAAAAAATTCCTGAACTTCTCCCTCAACCATTACTTTATAAAAAATAAAAACAATTTACTTCTGGAGAACAAAGTCTTCCACAGAAGGGTATAAGACAAAAGTATGCCAAAATACTTCTTCTGAGCAAGATAATGTTATGTAAAGCAGATAAAAATAGAATTGATGCTATTAAGGTACTTTTAACAGTGATAAGAGTTGCCAGCAGAAAAAGATATGCAAGTTTGATTGCACTAGAAATAGAAATCATGAGCGATCCTCAGCCCTGCTCACCACATAGCTGTGCTGTATTAAGAGATAGGAATAAACACAGACCTGGGAGATACTCGTTCAGAGTTCAGCTGAATTAAACCCACTTGCCTTCCCAGCTCTACAAAACAAGAGCCTGATACTCAGGTTCACAGCGAGGCTTGACATGAACTTTACACCACGGAGCAACATACCTCTTGAATAAATCATTCTGGTGCCTTCTCCATTTGGGATGCTACCCAGATGACCCTTATAGGTTCAGAGGAGAGTTTAAAACATTTCCAGAAAATCATTCAAGTGATATTTAAAGATGTAATTTATATGCACAGCTCTGCACTCCATTGCAGGATTTCATATTTATTTAATTCGACAGTTAAAAGTGTCTCCATCCAACTCTCTGGGCACATCCAGTCTTTAATAAAAGCCCTGTAAATTAGAGCCAACTGTTCAGTGCATTGAATAGAAAAAAAACCTTCTTCCTCAAGCTGTCCCAACCCAAACCTCCTCCTTCCTTCTCCTCATGAGCTTTAGCATAGCAGGCAGCACAGCCAGAGCAGCAGGGAGTTGTCCCCCTTGCCGCTGCAGGATGGGTCACACTCCATGGTTCTACCAGTACCTCAGCAGCTCACGAGCTTCCCAGCACCCGGCTGACACTGTATCCCACCAGAAGAGGCAATTTCCAAGACAGCAGAGATCTCTTCAACTACCATTTGATAAGGCTGGATGTGTGGTCCATCATACAGCACACAGTGCAGAGACCCAGGCTGCACTTGGAGCTTTGCTATAAGCTCAGCAGAGTATATATCACATAGGTTAAAATGCCCTATTCTTCGGTCTCCTCATATAAATATGTCAGCCTCAGATGTTTAAAGAATTAAAACTCCTCTGACTGCTCTAAGCACTTGTACTGCAGTACTAGGAGACATACAAAAACCCATACACCTGACATGATGATCGTTAATTCCACCTTTTTCCAAGTAACAGCCACATGACAATCAACCTAAAAGCAGTGACCCCAGTCGTATAAAGCACTGCCTAAAAGCAGTGACCGCACTCGTATCAGGCACTGCAAGCAGCAGTCAAGGAGCTGTATGGGAACCCCCAACCCGCAGCCAGCCACAGCACTGGTTCTGCTCACAATCCCTTTGTAAGCTCATTCAACAGGGCAGGTATCCTCCCTCTTCAGGCAAGTGCTGCTTTTTCAAGATTTGTTTTGTTGTTGTTATGATCCTGAAGTCTTCAGTGTCACATTCTGCAAGATGGAGGTGCTTTCTGGAAGGAGGAGAGAGATGGGGACAGTTCCTGGGGCAGAGATACTGAGAAGATCTTCTGCACAGTCACTGCATGGTTCAAAGCAGCCATCTCACTTCTCAGAAGTAACAAAAATGAAGCTGCAGATGCAGCTTCAACTGCAACACTGGCCCTGCTCCGTCCTTTCAGACAACGATTGCACTTAACAGCCTGCAATTAAAATTCTGATCGATTCCCTGATTATTTCATGCTTGCCCTACGGCAATAATGTTTGTGCCAGTCCGTTTGCAGAGCTTGTATCACAGCTGCTACCCAAACATCCCATTTTTCTTTTGTATGTTTAAAATACAGAAGTTTTTCACATGTTTATGTCTAAAACAGAGAACCAGAAATACTTTACATTGTTTCCTATTCAATGACTAGAAGTCAGTTAAACTGACATTCAACTTCTTGCTGCATTTCAACACACTTTTAGATTTATGAAAGAGGATTTATGAAAGAGTCATAATTATTATTGTTCCAGATGTTTCCTGCGAATGTCCCAGTATTCACATTGAAGGAAAATGCAACAAAAATTTCATGTTTAAATGCATAGTGGGTCCATTCGTCCTCTCCCCTTCCCCCAAATCATGAGCAGTTCTTTGTACTTCTTCCTTTTAATGTAGGTAACCAGAGGTGTAAATACAGCAGTAGAAAGTAAAAGAATTCTGATGCATTATTGCAGCAACTGTATCTTCAACTCCAAAGATTTCATCTCGAGTATTATTTAATACAATTGTGCTGTAGTACAGAAATACTTAATGAAAGAAATCAAGTTAACATCTAGTTCTTTGCACCTCTTATTTAAGCTTCTCCACACTATTAAGATATCAATAGACAACCTACTCAAAAACAGTATAGAGAAAAAACTGTGTTAGAAACAGCAGGGATTTGCTTTAACATGTTTAAGGCATAAAAAAAAAAGAATTTCCATAAAGAACCTTGCCAAAAAGAGAAAGGCAATTTCACCATAACCATGCTCATTATTTAAAAATCAGTCAACCTTTTCAATGTAGAGTGGATACCATGATTGTGTGTGACAGTACTTGGAATAAACCACAAGTATTGCATGCAAGAAAAGGTGGCAAGAAAAGACAGAAAACAGTATTACTGGTATTCAGTAAAGAAATCATGTCTCTAAATAGAAACTAAGTTAATTAGTACCTGAGGTTACATAGAAATTTGCCAATAGACAAACAAAGTAAATGACCATAGCCTCAATCAGTGCCAGGCTTCCCAGCAATATGGATTAGTAAAAATGCCACTACAGCCTACTTGGACAAGTTTTCCTTAGAGAAATGCTAATGTAATATTCACTACATATTCATCACAAATGATTGTGGATTCCTTACTCACATGGGGCTAGATTTTGGAAGATAAATCCTACTCTCAGGGATAGGGACTTGAAAACCTCATTTCCTCATTTTCATAACAAAACAAAGATCGTATTTTCCATATGTTACTTCAAAACTATGAATAGCTAAAAAGAAAGATTAAAAGTACTTCTCCTTGACATATTCCTAAGTGCGGACTTTGATACAGGTACCAGAGTCAAGTATGTTTCTGCTGTACATTTGTACAATGCCCAGCACACAGAAGAGAAAATTCATGTGCAATTACTATCAGAATAAAAATACTCAGCAGATATAGTCAGTATTTCGTGTTTATTTGAGACAACTTGGCAGTATGCCACTTACTCTAGCTGCATACATGGAAAATCAAGGTTCATGCTTAGACAGTAACAGCAGCAACAGTCTCTAGCTATGGGTTTCTTATGAAGGACTGCAGCAGTGATTTCCACAACAACTGTCACACTAATAAGATTGCACAGGGAAACGAATGCGTTGCAGATGATTTCAGCAAGGTTCAGTGAAGCCAACCATTTGTCTCTGATGAATGCAGATAAAATATTCACATTTCAATTTACTGTTTACCTGATCAGATCAGGTATTAATGGGAAGACTTTTGGTTCTGTTGCAACTTAGGTCCCCTTTAGAATATCAGCTTAAAAAAAAATAGGAAATAGATACATAGCTGAAATCTGCTCATTCTGACCATCCAGCATTTACCAGAGATGCACACTCTTACAGTGGGGAAAACTGCATACCATGTGCCAGAGTTTTGGTCAATATTCAGATTTATTATGCAGAGGGGCAGAAAAAGAATGAAATACTGACCAAGGCAAATAGGCCATTAGTTACCTCTCGGTTCAATAAGTCTTGATGCTCTCCTAACTGTGCGCCGATTATTTCCTGTCCAATTCACATTAGCAGCTTATCTAATGAGAACAATCTATGCGACGAGATAGAAATTCACACATTTACAAAGGACATCACCAAGTTACATTTCATCACAGTTAACACCATTTGCTATTCTCTCAGGAAATAACCTTTACTGATCTTTCCTGTTTTAATGCCAGCAATTGCTTTCAAGAAGAAAGCTCAATTCTTATACTCACCGCTGGTTATATTTTAAATAATAGCATCTTAAAGGACAGCAATAACTGCCTAAGTGTTGTAGGACAAAGCATTCACAGGCTGATGGTGGCCAGCAGCATAACAGGGGGACCAGAGTTCCTGTTCTTAATGGACTTTTCTTCCACTCACAGGGTCATCCCTACCCTTGCAGGGCCTATTTTTCTTCTATTAACTTCTACTTACATTCCCAACAGTTGCACAGTTTCACACAGAGAAGGGATCTAACATCTTAGAGAGAAAGAACATCAGTCAAAACAAGCAGACAAAAAAAGCCCAGAAGCATCCTAAGTAGTGCTAATAATTTTACACAGTAAATGAGAGATATCAAAGGTACAAAGAGGGAAGAAAATAAAAGGATGCCTGAAATACGCTACAAGATTAAAGATGTGGGAAAAAAAAAGAAACTGTACGCGTTTCCTGCACAAGGTTCTCTTTACAAACAGATAGTTAAATAAGCTTGAAAAGAACGTGCACGCATCCTTGGCCAATGTCTGCTTTCTTTTGTTCCCCAAGTCCGGATGGTTTTGATTACTCAGGGAGTGTTCCTTGCATGAGGCCTCCATGAGGCAGGCGGTGGGGCAGGGCCGAGCAGCCTCCAGGAGAGCGGAGCTCCGGACTGGCGCCACAGCTCGACCTGGAAACTCCAGCCAGGAAAGCACCATCTCCCCCCACAGCCTGCCCCGGGGCAGCACAGACCCCCCTCAGCCCTGCTCACCTCACAAATACTGCGGAGGGAAAAAAGAAAAGAAGAGATCACGAGATCACATCGTTAGTGATCTCCAAAGACTCCAAGAGGAATTTCCAATCTGCATGGCAGTGGAAGGAGAAATGTTTCCCCACAGCCGCTTCTGTTTATCTATGACCTCATGCAACAGTTCTCCTATCAGTTTTTCATAATAGTTTTCCAGAGGAAAAAAAAGTAAAAGGATGAAAAAGAAGATATCAGTAGGTGGATATAGGTAAGCTTTTTAGAACTGCTACTGCTTCAGATGCAAGCATCTCAGTCAAGACATATCCCAGAATCTCATCCAAAACTCCTGACCCTCTCACTTCCCATTTTTAGGCCTATTGCGTGGTAAAATGGGCTGATGAGGTCCCTGGCAAACTGCTTTCTGCACTCACAGAGGCAACATGCCGAGAGGTTTATTTAATGCCTAGAATATTATTGCTTTATGAAACACCACACACAGCTCAAGGGAGGGCCAGGCAGAAAGCCCCAGAATCTGGTGGGTGCTTTGACTGCATCTTGCTGTATGACTTCTTTGTAAATATAATGTTTTTTAATCTAAAAAGATATTTGCAGATAGGTGAGAAGGCATCTGAGTTGCTACCTGTCACTATTATGGATATTAGTAACATGCAGCATTCTGCAAACAATTAAAGATGTGCAAAATATACTTCACTTGTGCTTCATCCAATATGATTAATCTAACTGAAAAAATTATATTGAAAAGAAGTCTAATGGGACTACCCTGAACCACATCCAGGATCCACACCTACCTGCTTCCCCTGTGCTGCTCCCAGTCTACACCTCGTTAGCTGCAGACGACACAGCCAGGCGCTATTTGGCACGTCTCAGGCAAATCACAAAACACAGTCCTCGGCCAAAAATATACATATATACATGCACACAGAGAAATCCCCCTGGAAGTGGGATTAGTTGGAACTTTCCATCAGAAATCCTGAACAAGAGCATCCAGGAGGCTTCAGTGTCCGCTCACTCCTGCTGTTGAAGGACAAGTTGCTCTTTTTTTCTTTTTTGCAATGTTCTTCGCTCATTTCTGAATGTGGTTTAAAGAGCTACTAGCCTAGACTTAACAAAGTTTCCTTGGAAAGCTGATTGTGTTTCCCTCTGTCTTTTTGACAGAACCCATTTAAAACAGGCCTTGATTTCTTTCCTCATTTAATTATCTAGTCTTTATTTTCTGCTCAAATCCCAGGTTTTATTTCTCAGCTGGAGTAAATGTTATAGTCGGACTCATGTCTGGAGACAACAGGCTTATTTTATAAAGTTTAAAATCGTTGTCCTTTAAAATTGCCCAGTGAAGGGCGATCACCACAGCATAGACCTCAGTGCTTGGTACGGGGCATGCCCAAGGCACTGCAGTTCAGAAGGATCTCCAGGGACACTGCACATTTAGGTGCCTTCATACAAGCCATTACAGACCTCAAAGCTCTGATTTCTAATCAGTAACTGAAGTTTATCCTTTCTGAACTCGTGTCAGAGTAACATTACATTTTCAAATGCAAAGGCGCCTCGGCGCCGAGGGAGCCACTCTCCTCCAGGAACGGCATTTCAGGCTACTCTGCGCAAACACCAGTCTGACAAGGCACTGTGAGAACATGCTATGATGTCCTCTTTTGCTTTCTTGACAAGTTCTGGTAAATATATCATTTCTGCCTTTTCCACTTCCTAATTTACTCCTTTTCCCAGCAATAGTGACAAAAAGGTTCTAATTAGATAACGCTAATTAGGTAGCGTGGCATGTGATTGACTACTGAGAAGTTGCTGTCTGTTCTCCAGAGGAGCGTGAGGGGGAAAACTCACAGATTGACTATTTTCCTCGTAGAAGCGGGGGATTTATCAGGACTCAAAAAGATGCAAAAAACAATAGGTTGTAGGTAGTTATAATTACATATCAGGGCTATATATTTTATTTTGACATGTTTCTGAAAGGATTAGTGGGTGGTAAAAGCTTTTTTTGGAGGGCTCAACAAGCGATATTACTCAGAGGAAAAACTAAACCATTACAAAAATAGAATTACAAAAACTGTCACAGGCAGAGACAAGTTTTTTAAGGTAAGTACTGGACTAGTTAAAAAAAAAAAAGTCCAATAACTGAAGCAAAGAGTTTTGACATGTGACAGACTAATTTGAGTATTTTTTCAGATATTTTCCTTTAACAACTTGCAATTAATATTCCGAATACATATTTCAGTAACAAAAAGTAAATAAATATATAAATAACCTGCCAAGGGCCACTTAAATTGCAATATTTTAGAGAGCAGCAGATAGGAATAGACCATTATTCCAACATAAAGATTTTACCTCGAATCACTTTTCTACAAAGAGTTTGGAGGCTTAAACTTGTGTCAGCACTTTCCCACCTGTTACTAATCTCAAAGTTTAACTAAAAAATATCCTCTGACCTACACTGCTAAGTAGTTTTACTTGCATGACCTCACCGTCAAGTGAGACATTTTGTATTCTGAAAATATGACATCCGCTATTTTATATATTAACAAAAAAATTCTGAGTTCACCTATATTCCTTCATTCCCAATGAAATTTATGATCTGCATAAGAGACGGGTATTGGCAGTCAAAATTTGACATTTGCCTGTTTATCTAATATCACTATCCAGACTTCCTACGAGTCATATTTCTCCTTCAGATGAAAGACTAGGCCTGCATGACATTTCTCTTGGATGAGTACCAAATATTTGAAATCATCATTTTTCTAAAAAGCACGCGTAAGGTCATGATGACACATGAAATCTTCACAAATTCTTGCAAGACACTAGATATTTTTGTGCACAGAGTCAACACGTTTACTAACATGATTTCTAATTTCTTGAAAACTTCAAATGCAGACCTGGAATTTTCTAAACCTGTATTAACCCACATACGGTATGTTTAAGGAGCGTTCTGAAGTATGTTTTGATTTGTAGCATTTTAAAATTGTGCAGACACATCACTTCTTCTTTAAGAGACTTACAAGAAACACCAATCACATCCTGGCTTCTCAACATCACTCATCATGCTGTGATACTACACTGATGTATCTCAATCATCATTACACCACAGTGGAAAAACATTTATTCGCAAAACATTAATTGGAAAGTTCCAAGTAACTTGTGGTCTGGATTTTTAGTTTTCCTAGAAGGCTCAGAGGCAAATGGCAAGCGTGGAAAGCTACTGACTGGAGAAAGAGGGTAAAGAATAAGCTTGTGTGATAATACAGGTTTTGTTGGAAGTGCCAAAGTACTAAAAAAAGATGCAGAGAAGCAGGAGAGTAATAAGGGAAACCCTGCAGGTAACTGGCAGGCATGCAAGAAAGCAAGGAATGTGTGTGCCAATAGCAAAGGTGGAAAATGAGAGCGACCATGGGAAACTGCTGCCTGAACGGGAAGGATACAAGGACAGGATTTATTGTTGATTTAAGGAGAAGGGGAAAAGAGCACAAGTTTAAGTGCGAGCCTAAGGAAAGCCAAATGCAGAAACTCAAATTTAAGTAAATAATGTTTTTCAAAGCTATTGTCTCGAGGGCTTTGCCACATGGTTGCTTCTAGGTAAGAACTTGATAGTGAAACAGTTGGCAAGGAGGTAGGCAGAAAAAAATAAGCTGTAAGACTAATTCAAAATCCTGTTTCTGAGCAACAAAATGTAACCGTTTTGACTTCGAAGGTCCTTCACATTTCATGCCAGTCCTCTGGAGGTGTCAGCTCACCTGAGTACGCCCAGTAAGGATCCCCCGAAGCCTTGCGCCTCCGGATCTGCACCGAACTGCCATGTCTGCTCTCGTGCAGGGAGCCAACATAACCTTCAGTCAGAGCTGCAAAGAGAAGAAGCAGGAATCATTAGAAAAATGGTACTGAACTCCTGGATTTTAAGCTGAAACTCTAAATCTTAGCCAAGCAGAGATTATCAACTGGCACTGCTTAAATTAAAGGCAAGAGGTGTATTGTGTATTAATTGTATTTATTTTGGCCTTGAAAATCCACCATCCAAAGATGATTCACATTAAACAGGACTCATTGGTGCCCATATCCGGCACAAAATCTGCCTAACTTGAGATGTTTCCATAAGGTTATTCTGATGTACACAAGCAAATAAGTACAAACCATGACATATCATCCCTATTTCTCAGTCTAGATCCTAAAGACAGTGTAAGTTTATTGTAATAATTGTAAAAAAAATTGTAATACTACAAAATTATTTTCCAGATCTCTAAAAACATAGATGCAAGGCTGTGCAAGGTGCAGCTGTACCATGTTACATCCTGGTTGCCATAACTGCATCCATCTTAAAATGGCCGCCTGGAAGAATTGCGCTCGGGATGGAACAAAAACAAACTGAGAGGAGATCTGGTCAATATGTCTAAGTACCTGAGGGGAGAAGGTAGGGAGGATGGGGCCAAACTCTTCTCCGTGGTGGCCCGCAACAGAACAAGGGGTAATGGGTACATAGTGACCCAACCACAGTAAATTTCATCTCCATGTGAGGAAGCACTTCTTTCCTGTGAGGGTGACAGAGCCCTGGAACAGGCTGCCCAGAGAGGTTGTGGAGTCTCCTTCTCTGGAGATCCTCAAACCCGCCTGGATGCCTCCCTGTGCCCCGTGCTCTGGGTGTCCCCTCTGGAGCAGGGGGGTTGGACTAGATGATCTCCAGAGGTTCCTGCCAACCTCAACCATTCTGTGAAAGCCCCTCTGTGCCCGCAGAGCTGGGGCCTTTGGCGCAGCCTCTCGACAGCAGCAGGGCTGGAGCAGCATCGCTCCGTGCGACTCGCTCAAGCGGAGCAGACACGCGGCGCTGCCTTCAGCCACAGGAAGGGTGCCCAAGTCACACAAATATCCAGAGGGCAACTGCAATGCCTTGTGACGGGGGAGTAAGGGTCAGGAAAGAATCAAACCTCGTTAAACTTCACAAAAGAAAACAAATTGCATGCAGCAACCAAAACAACAAAGAAGGCACTCCACATGGCATCCCAGGATTTTTTGCATTTATTTTTTCCTTTATTCAGCTAATGATTTTTTTTTGCCTTTACAAGGAATAGCTTAGGTATAGCTTTCATTAAGTTTTTTTTTTTTTACATGCAAATTTATTTATTGTTTCTATACATCTGACTGAACCGAGCTAGAGGTGCGCAAATTCCCAGACGTCAGGAAAAAAAGAAGTCTAATGAATTCTACCTTTCGCAGAGCACTGCAGCTCAAGAGCTTTGTGTTACAATACATGCATACACACAGTGAGAGGAAAAAAAAGCCTTAGATGCAGAACGTGAAGAGCAAGTATGCACCACCTGGTTCTGACAATTCAATTCAAACTGATCTCAAACCACTCATTTGATCAGTGAGGGACTAGCTGAATAATTCTAATTAAAACTTTGGAAAACCCCCTCAAGCTTCGCTACCTGCATGAATCCATTCTGAGCATTATATTCCCATCTATTCTCAAGCCAATTACAGCAGGGCTGTAAGCAGAGCTTGTTATAGACCTTTTCAGAACATAAAGCACCAAAAACTCAGAATTTGGCTTTCCCCCAATTTGGGATACTTTCTGGGTGACACCTCCTTGACGCCACAGCAGTAGAGAGTGTCCAAGGAGTACATATGCTCAACTTTACAGACAATATTCATTCTGCAACATGGATCATTGATTCTGCTTCTTTTTTGGAACCCTAAATAGGTAGAGAAAGTCTAGAAATCTCAGGGAAGACATTACAGATTTGCCAATGTCAGATCTCCTCTTGTACAAGCAAAGGTACACTGTGCAATTAATTATGAGCCTCTGATCTGAATGCATTTTCCAAATTTCTTGGCAGCTTTCTGAACTCTAATTCACTCCAGGCTGTGAGCTAGAAACATTAAAACAGATTATGCTACAAAGATTTTTAGGCACCTCTCTGATTTATCCAGCATCTCTATCTGGAGGGGAGGTAACTGCCACTCACTCAACAGAGAGATAACGGATGAGGGGCGTGGGGAACCAAATCCTCTGCAAAAAAAACCCTCAAAGATCGAAGACAGTGAAAGTCCCAAGGAACTCAACAGAGAAGTAACTCAGGTGGAAGGACTTTCAGAAAATCTGTCCCAATTACTCATTTAAAATCACATGCCCTGAGAAATACACTGAAGTCCCTCCTCGTTATGTTAACAGGAGACTACAGTAACTTATTTCTGGTCATACTCATGAAGAGGGGGTAAATGCCTGTAGATACCCCTTTCCTTCCCAAATAAGCTGATTTGTACAGCCAGGAGGATACCACGCAACCACCTCGAAGAGGTAAAGTGGTCATGCAGGAACCTGCTCACTGAACCCTTCTGCTTGCCTTGCAAATCAGAAAAAAGAAAAAGAGAAACTATGTCAAAAATCTATATTTGTTGAAGAGGTCAGTGCATAACATTTGAAACAAGTTGTAAAAACCCTTTGTACTCTCTTAGCTTGAGCCATCAAAGAATATTCACATGGCAACTATGGTATGACTGTGAAGCTTTCTATTGATTTTCGGTATGCTTTGTGCAGAAAATTAAATTATGCAAATCCAAGTCTTCATGAATCCCTCACTTTAATATGAAATGGAACATTTGCTTAAGTCAGCATCTTATTTATGCAATTAAAAACTTGATATTCTTCTGAAAACACACAGTTTTAGTTTCCTGCATAGACACTTTATATTTTCCTAAGTTTATATATACTTATAAAAGATGAAGAGCCATCTTGTACACAAATTTAATTCTACCAAAAAAGATATCACAAACTAAGAGAGGAGCTCGAGTATTCATCATAAGAAGCATGGAAAGACACTTGTAACTTGCGTTGCTATGTATCTTCTGTAGGACTACAGAAAAAAAAGAAAAAAGAAAACAGTAGAAAACAAGTTGGAACATTCTGTTCTAACTAAAATCCTGCAATCACCTGCTTGGCAGATCAATGTGAATGTCAACACTGCCCTTACAAAAGGGTGATAATGTGCCAATCATCAGCCATTTATAGACATGTCCTTCCCGAAGGCCTCCAGAAAGGATGGAAAGCCAAAATCTCTACCTATGCTATGAACTGGGAAGGTATAACTGGACTGCCTCCACCTAAAACCTCGACAAAAACCTCTTCTTTATTGGGCTAGCTCCATTTTCTGGTCTGTTCACAGGATGTGGCCACACACTCCTGCAATGGGGCCTCTGGAATAAACATTGTGGGAACAAGTAGCTACTGGTGGGAGCATCTTCCACTAGAGAATGCCCTCCTACTAACCCATTAGACACTCCCAATGAAGATGTACCAGGTATTTCAGTGCTGTTGAAACTGCTTCTTTCACTGGAAGAAATACACCCAGATGATCTCCTTCAGCTCCAGCCAGTTAGGGCACAGTTACTTATTTTGGTGAAACACTCATTCCACAGTTCCCAAAGGCATCATGAAGGTGACTCAGACAAACTCACACAAGACCATCTGGTGTTCAAGATCAGAACAATTTTTAGAAGAAATAAGAGTTAAGACACCAAATCACTACGAATTTCCTCTGTTCTCTTTCCGGGGGGAGATGGTTAACAGCTCAAGAGCAGAGAAGAGCAAAGTGATTTCCTGTTCCACTCCTGCAGAACTGGATGCTGGAGAGCAGCCAGCATCTAGTACAGAGCAAAAACAGGGAGGCTGCACTTTTCTGGGAGCCCTGGACAAGGGGGCAAGTCAGGAAAATAGGAGGAGGAGAAACATGGTCCAAGAAGGCTCAGAATAAAATGGACAAAATAGAGGAAGAGGAGGGGGCTGGCACAAATACACAGAGCAGGAGACAGAGAGGAAGCAAAGGGATGGCAAAAGGGCTCTCGCTGCATGGCTCAGTGTGATACATCATGCCAACGCTGATGGCAGAGGAGTAATGAATACCAGAATACATGGTCTGAGACTTGCAAATACACGATTAAAAGAGAAGGGGACCAATTTGACACTCGGATACACAAGCGTGAAATTAAATCCTGCGCAACTCCTCTGGCTGCTGCTGCAGTATTGACATCTATCAGGCGTAACACCTGCAGTCGCTGGAGATGTCTCGGTGCCTATCCCAACTATTTCAGCAATGAACAGAAGATCCTTCAAAGCTAACGTGGAGGAATCTCTTACACCTAATTTCAGATAATTTTAATCGGTACTGAACACTACATGATTTCAGATGATGTGCTAAATGAATCAACCCGTGCTGCATATCTGCAGACAGCAAAAGCGATGCAATGCCATCATGTTCCTTAGCATTCTCATCAGCTTCCCATTCACTGTCTCAATATATTAAGTTTCCAATAAAAATTATTTGATAAGTACCCTCAAAGGTAAAATAAGGTAGCTCCTGCCTGAATACGTTACTAGCATTCATACTTCACATGAAAACACAAAATTTTATCCCCAATCTACCTTAAATATAAAGCTATTACACTATTCAGAGAGATTATACCCTGGGCATTAGCGTTTAAAAAGAATCAAGCCATCAGCTCTGTAAGAAAAACCCTTTAAGGTCGATACTTTATGTCTGAACGGTGAAATCATTAGTTATGATGGTAGATTAACTCAAGGTAGATTGTGTGCCAAACTCTGATTCTTTAAAGCCTCCTCAGAAGAGTAGCACACAAATCCATTTTCAACTATTCTGATTAAAATGGTGCAGAGTCCCTCAGGTACACACAGAGCCCAACTAATATTAATTCAGTGGCTTGCCACTGCAGGCTAAGCTCACTGCTGAATCCATTTAGTCTAAGTCCCTAACGCGGACACATTTCAGCAACGCAGCTCAACCAGGTGCTACTGCTGGAAGACTGTCCGGCTGCTGGAGCCACACTTGGACTAGTAGAATTTGGTCAGAAAACGCTTAAAACAGGGGCACAAGAATAAAATTCTGATAGCATTTAGCCAACGACTGAGCTGTAAAGAACGTTAGCAATTAGTTCTGCATCAAAAAGAGGCTTGTAGACAAGAAGCTTGTACACAGTCCAAAATAAATAAATAAATAAATAAACACACACCTTTTCTTGAAGACTACACAGCAGTGCATTTTAAAATGGAGGGACGGGGGAAGCAAATAAACATAACCTGAAGGGTTCTTGTATCGTCTCTTTAACAGACCTTAACAGATCAGTCAGCAGAGACTCTCAGCCATCTGCAAATCAAGCAGCTTTGAGGAAAAAAAAAAAGTCTTCATCTAGGTGCATTTACGATATTTGTAATTGGACTGTACTAAGAAGAACAGGGTAAGGTGTAAGCTGCATTCACTACAGCTATTCACTACCCCGCATGCCCAGCTGAGAGTTCAGGCTTCCAGGCAGTTTGTTAGAATAAGTACAGAGCAGCGGGCCAGAAAGGAAAAAGAGTGAAAAGAAAATAACTGATAGCAAACTGATTTATAATGATGCGTAACAATTAAAATATATTTGTACAATTAAAATAAAAAATGGTTAAATCCATCTCTCTAAGCTCTTCCACAAGCAACTCTCTAAACAAAACTAGGCCATTTGCCTCAAATATTTTACCACCTTTGACAGGAAATAAATCTAGAAATATTTCAGGCACAATCCATTTTAATAGTGCATTACTTTTAAATAGACTCTTCAGCCACGTACTCCCATATTTTGCAGAGATTATTTTGTATCTTGCCAAAAAAACGATGAAAGTTAAACAACATATGGTGGTCAGACAGCACCAACAAATTATATTCTGAATGAGCCTTCCTCCTTTGATTATGCTGCAGTGATTTCTTCTGATTATCAGATAAAAGACAAACTCTCTTCTCCCATGAATGCACAGGCAATTTGCACAAACAACCTGCTATTAATGCGGGAGTTACAAGCAGAAGTTTCTTGGGACTGAGCGGAGTAACAGACACCTGAACTCTTCACGTGCCAAGGGGTGCCATTTCCCCAGACGACAGTTACTCAAGCCAACCCTTTAATTCCCATGCGAACATAACCCACAGATCTAGCCCTAAAACTGCCGTGACATCTCGCCCCATTCGCTCTGCTCTTCTTGTGCCTCCTGGATGATGTGGCAGCACTGCAGAGCACAAGAACAGGAGCAAAAATGCAGAGCACAGCAGCCCTTTACAGGAACTAACCAGCAGACTGCAATTTGAGGATGAAAAATAGACCAGGGAACACACTGTCAAACCGTGGGGATTAATTTAACTAGTGGAATTAAAAGTCCTTGTCCCAAACATGAGTAATATACCAGTCAACAGATGCATTAACCCTTCGTAACCTGTTTCACTCAAAGCCCAGGAGTTACAAGTAATGCATTTTGCTTTATTCTAATGCATCAGTACAATCCAAGTCCTATAAGCATTAGAGCTGATATAACAAGCAGCAGAAAATAGATTCAGTGCGATCTTTTCCTTACATTCCAAGGGACGGAGTTTAAGGACAATAAAAAAAAGTCTAATTCAGAGCAATCCTGAGGCAAAAGCAGAACAAGGACAGGCACCGCAGTATGTGCCAAGTGCTGCCAGCCACTCTCAGGCAGAGCAGATGCCTTCCCAAAGAGGAGCAAACCAAACTCTCCCCGTCATGGCCAGTTTCCATGGATCTTTCTCTCAGCCCGTCTGGCTTTGCAGCAAGACGTGAAGCTCATTAGCAAGAGAGCCAGGGAACTTCACAACCCACTAACTGCGTCCCACGAAGGGCACTCATAAAAGGAAACTTGGGAGGCCAGGAAGAGGCAGATGCTGCTGGATGATCCGAAAGGGCTTAGTTTTGCATTTGGTGGCTTATCACACTCTTGGCATCAGCTGGGCAAGGTAAGACATGGACAGTGATTTTGGATCATTGACATCAACTGGCATGACCAGCAGCACTTCTGCTAGGAATAAGCAGAGTTAGCCAGAAAACCAACAGTGCCAACAATTCCCATTTCAGGTTAAACAAACACAAATTAAACTGACTGCAGCATCCTCCTTCTCATGAGGACTATGCACTGCTGCAGGGTTTCTGACAGAGGATTTACAGAACACTCTTAGACCAAGGGATCTTGGACCACGGTATGGGACCTCACATCTACCACTATAAGCAACTTGTCAGGAAAAAATCCTGATTGTCATCTCTTCCCCAGAGAAGACAGAGATGCTGAGCAGAAGATGTGACCAGAGGGTTGAACTTCTCCAGGATGGTACTGCTGCTATTGGCAAACTGCTCATACCAGAGGAAACTCGGTTAAAGGGCCTGGCTTTAGCACCACTCATCCCAGATCACTGATAACTACAAAAAGACTAAGACCAGCCACATTTGATTCAAACTCAGAATAAAACCTTCACCCCCTGAACTATCCCCAACACCTCCCTGCATGTCATTGACAACCAAAGTTTTTCAGACTGGTATTCTAGGCATTTCATTTAAGATACTTTAAAGACTAAGGCACAGTACATCCTGAAAATCAGACTCCTTTCAGACTCCTCCGATTTAAGTAGTCAGACAAAAAAATAATTGGAAGCAACTGAAAATTCTGAAACCTTGAAAACGCTGGGCCCATGCATCCTGCACAGTCCCTCAGACTTCTGTTAACCATCATTATCTGCAATTCTCAAAAGGAGGGATCCTCGTCCTTGTTCGCAGCCTCTCCATGCTGTACTTCAGAGAGGTCATGTCACCTCAGAATTTTATTCATAACGATGCTTCATGCAAACACAGAAATAAAACTTCAGAACAGAGGGTCACAAGCAAGGCTGACCTCCCTGGGAAAGCAATGCTCTCTCAGCAGTGCCAGCTGAATCACAGCAGACCCCAGGGAGAAAATGGGCAAACTCCACTATCATAGAGTAGCCAGGTCAGAGCTAACCAAGACAACGAAGACCTGGGAATCAGGGGAAAACGACTGCTCCCAAAGCCAGCTCTGGTGTCTTTGGGCCGCTTCCCCAGGTACAAGCTTGAAGTCAACCATGGAACGAAAGCTGAAAGCCAGAAGCAGCAAGAGTGGGTCTTTATTACACCTCTTCCCGTACTGCAGAACTATCTAACCCTACAGGTGTTAGAACATGAGGTAAAATTGTGTCTGGAAATACTTGCCTCACAAATGCAGTCTCACATAACGAGATACGTGCACAGTACCATAAGGGCAACTGCTGAACAAATAGATGTGACCTTAGTAGAGCATTTTGTAGCTTTGCTACTAAAAAAAACTGCTAGAAAAAAATTTGCAGAATCACATGAGATATCATTTAACTAAAGCTAGCAATACTCACAAAACCACCCCAACTCCAGCAAAATCACCAGCTCTACCTCTCCCCTTAGGAAAGGATTTGCACATGCTCACTGCCAGTATTTGCTTTATTACATTAAAGCCTTTTTCCAGTTTCAAAACAGTCTCCTAAGTCACGTATCAAGAAGCATCTTAAAAGAATGACTTGTCCAGTCAAAATAAACACAGCAAAGGACTTTGTGCAGCAGCTGCTCTGTGTGTGACCTCTGGCAGGACAGCAGCCCTGGAGGCAGCCTACAGGTTATTACTCATGTAACTATCCCATTAAATCCACCTGTGTTCCTAGCATAAGCAGAGACAAGCATGAATATAACCACTGTGGCCTTCGCAGCTAATACACCTTATACTGAGCCCCAGCAAGCTGCTCTCCTGACCATTGCTACAGGATTATTGCTGTAGCCCCAGGAACAGTTGAGGTCCTTCCCACTGCTCCTTCCCTGCCCAAGAAGGTATTTAAACATGGCCAGCACTACCAAGAACATGGGATATCAAAAGCCTCCTGGATGAGAAAGGGCTCCTTCCCGAGGGCATGGCAGAGCACTCCTGGGGAGAAGTTTGGCACTGATGCTGCAAGGAACCCCCGCTACCCAAGGTCACGCATCCCCAGCGCCTGCGCACCCGCTGCTGTGCACAGCTACCAGAGCTGCTCCCCTGCACGGCACGGCATCAAACCTGCCCCACTAGACAGTCTAGAGACACAGGGGGCCTGTCAGCCTCTAAAAATGCCTCATTTTTAGACAAAATGATTTTTTTTAACCTATGTCCTTTAGGCCATTTAACAATTTATCAACTGTGTGAAATAATGTGAGGCCGCATCAATCTTCTCCTGGTTATTTGGTTCAGGTTCTCAAATTAATGCAGAAGGCAGTTCAGTAAAGAGACATTTAGGAAGGGAAAGGTAAATGCTGTAGTCACGTTGTGGGACATCTCCCACACAGTTCTTATCCAGATCCCAATATCTATGGCTGCACATTCTTCCAAAAGACAGAAGAAAAATTAATAATAATAAAAAAATCGCAAGCCCACACGCTCCCCCCAGCACTAGAAGTGACTTCGAATTTGTTGCCCTCTGCACTGAAGCAGATCAGCTGCCCGCAGGTGGCCAGATTTACTGTCTCCAACATGTGACAGCAGCCATAAAACCATTCCAGACAGATCCACAAAAATTATTTAAAGACCAAATTTAAACAGAGTCAAGCAAACAAGCCCACATTTTTATTTGTATGAAAGTGTATTTAATTTGGCTCACGATCTACAAGACAGAGTATTTTGGTCCTTTTTTTTAAAATGCTGACAGCTTGCATTACACACAGATTTTTTAGCAAAGGGCTTCATCCATATCTATTTCCCAAAATATAAACCTCAAAAGGAAACAGAGATTTTTGTGCTGACTGAACAAACTGTAAGGCAGAGATACATGCCCCAAAAACATGACCTACCTTTCAGAGAGCTCTCTCCCTTCCTTCCAAGCAAGTTGTCTTGTTCAAAGGGAAAAGACACTATAAACGTTAGAGGTGATCTGTAAAATTAACCCAACTTTCATTTTTGCTTTCTAGTTGCCCACTGTTATTTCACCAAGGCAAGAAGGTCTCTGGAAATTTTCCA
>NW_010588234.1:0-24393 GCF_000705375.1 Tinamus guttatus | reverse complement strand
TTTTTTTTTTTTTTTTTTTTTTTTTTTAATTTTAATAAGCAAAGCTACCAAAATACTGGGAAATACATACTGTCCATGTTTGTAAAACATATACAAAAGCAAAAAGCCCAAGATGCTCAAGGAAAAGCTAATTTCCTAAAGAATCATAGCCAGATCAGACATCCCGGTTCTCCTGATTTAGACTGTGATGAGGTGCAACTTCCAAGCTGCATCACCTGTATGATCTCGGCTTCTGAAGAAGGGACTTCCCTACCTTCCTTCCTCTCTTTCCACCACAAGCCTTCAACACCTTTGCAAATTTAGGTCATGTTCCAGATCCAGCTCGGGTCCACACGCTCAAGGGCCTTTACCATAACGTGGCTGCTCGGTGTCCCACACCACAGCATTTGGTGACAAACGGCATCGACTGCCCCTCGCTGGGTGTCTCACGAGCTGGGCCGGGCACGCCGGCCACCCCTCCGCACCAATGGGACCTTCGCCACTTCACCAAGCAGAGGGTCAGGCAGCACAAGCACAAACCCGTCCCTCCACTCCCTCCCCATGGATTTATTCCATAATAAAAAAGTAATACTTTTCTCCTCAAATCTAAGCCAAACACATGGCTAATCTGCAAGGACTCATCAAGCACACTTCGGATCTTTCCTAAAGTTGCAAATAGGATGAGGAGAAGACGCATAGTCTTCTGATCTGCATCTGAAAATAAATGCAAACCAGAGGGAGGAAAATGGAGTTAGAGAACTTCAGCTTTCCATATAGGCATGTATTTATCTTTGTCTTCTCTCACTAATAACAAGCTCCTCATTTCCTTCATGGTAATGGTGATGGTGAGGGGGAGCAGATGAGGTTTGCCCCACCAGAAAAACCCTGAAAACGTAACGGCTGCCCAAGAGCCAGTATCAGACAAATGCACCGAAGCTTTTTGATGAAATTCATTCCATCATCTTGAGAGCTACTACGCAGACTTAGAACAAAATCAACTTTTTATTTCCAGCTGCTCTCTGCAGATACGAGCGTGATCACACGTCCCCCCAGAACGCCTGCTAGGAAGAGGCTTAGTTGCAATGCCGAAGGGATTCCCGGCCTCCCAGACCTCCATCAGCCCAATTGCAACAAAACGTGCTGCAGTTTTTCACCTATCATTAAGGAGCGACGAGGTCTGAATACCGACTGCTGCACGCTGGAAAGCCGCTCTGAAACACGAGGCATCTGCAGCACTGCCCTGACTTCACGTCAGCCTGATAATACTGGAGAAAGTGCACAGTCCCCCAATCTGTGCTTTGCAGGAGGTCAGACCATGATTTAAACAATCCTCTAGCTTTAGCTTTTAGTTATTTTGTACTCATGTGGGTGCACAGGACCATACCTCAATCTTGCCAACAAAAAGAGAGAGGGAAGAATTATCAGTACAGATTGAAGACACTCTGAAAGAAGGTATCCATACACCATTTAGCCCAGGGAAAAGACCACGTTCTTGTTTAGAAATGAACTCAACTGCACATCTGCTAAAACCATCCTCCTTCCCTGGAGGAAGGAGTTTCCACCACTTGTGCTGGGGCGACTGACAAGGTTGTTCCTCCTCTGCGCTTTTGTTGACACTTGGTTTCAATGCTTTACTGTTGCATTAATCCTATTTTGTCTTTCAGATAATAAGGATATTGTTGTTACTAAGTACTATGCTAATTGTTTTTGTCTAGTATTAAAAATATGCTGCACTGCCTTATTCTAATTAATTGGAGATTATTTTTGAAATAATGGTTTTATTATTTTACCACTGGCATTTTGCTGCCTTGGAGTCTTTGCTGCCTTCAAGCTATTATGACTTTGTAGCAATTGACTAGCTACAATTATTCCATTATCCAGCTTCTAACATTTAATTGGGCAAGTGCAAAAAAATACTTCCCCATCACAAGATCTTTGCTTTCTGATTTATTAGAATTAACCTTCGATACACAGCATCTCGATTCAGTTCATTTTTCCTCTTCTCGGGAAAATCCCACGAGGATCACAATAAGCTTCGCTTGGTTTAATTAGGAAGGAAAAAATGTAAAATATATTATGAGATTTACATGGACGCCCTCCAGCACACATTCTTCATTTTGCACTTTACGTAAGATATATCAGTGGCCAATAGGCTTCCCCGTTCCCCAAATGGGAACGCACTGCAGGGCAGGACTGATAAATGCCATTAGCATGAACTGGTTTTTTCTATTGATTTTTGTTGCTCTAGATCCCCCCTGTCCATATGACACATTGCAAAGTCCAGATTTAAGTTTTAATTGAAACACTTGCAAACCTTTATATCATACCAGACTAAATTTTTCCTGAGTTCCAATGAGAGAAACCCATCAAGATTTACAGTATTGCATAGGTACCGACGGCAGCAGGATTTGGCTCAGCAGCAGTCTAAAGAAAACAAAGTTTGCTGCTGTTTTTACTGATGGCAAATGCGGATAGTCTCAGAAACAGTCTCCAAATAAGACCATTCAACTCAGTGTGCTCTTATTGCCAGCAGAAAACTTGTTAAGCTACCAGTTGCCTTTTAAATAAAGGGCTAAGTGATTGGCACGCTCGGGGACAGCTCAATCACCGCCTGCCAACGTGGGCAGGGCAGGTGCTGCCTGCTGGCTGCAGCGCCGGTGCCATGAGCTACGTGCACAGAAGGTGCCCAGAGAACAGCACAAACTGGCAAAGGAGATCGGCATATCCAAATACCCGTGCACGGCCCCTTCTCATGGCATTTTCCATCCCCTGATCTGTGAGGAGCTGGTTTAAACCCGAGCGCAACATGCGCCTTTGCGTAGAGCCTGGTGCAATGCGCAGGGAAGGGGGGGCCCTAGCAAGCAAACAAATCAGCCGAGCGGCAAGACCGAAGGCTGGAGTGCTACACTTTGAACTCCCACACCCTCATTTCCTGGTTTTATTGGCATTAAGTTAGGTCATTAACATTTTATCAATATATTATGTGTATATAATGTTACTGAGATTAATGGACGCAGGCAATGCCTTGCTAAAGGCAATCAGAGGGCTGTAATAAGTTATACGCTTGCTCTTCCAACAAGCTGCTCAGTGGTAGAGATCCATGGATTTTTAAATGCCTCCAAGTTTAATATGCTAGAATTAAGTGCAACTACCCTGCAGAAGCAGCTTTAAAAGAACAGATAACTTAACCCAGATTTGTATGCTGCTCCTGACAACTGAAGTTTTGAAACACCGAGTAGTTCTGACTTCAGCATATGCTCTGAGTCGATATGTATTGAATTGCAAGCCTCCGCTGCAGCTGATTAAGGGCAAAGAAAGGACACGATACGGAATCCAAACAGTTCTTTGTGTTCTCAAAGAAAGAACATTGCTCATTTTTATTAAGTCTTAAACTTTCTGTTATCTGGCTGCCTAATATCAGCAATGTTTACTGCCCTCATTCCTGGTTTTAAACTTGCAGCACAGCCTGAACTGCTCTCCCCGTGTGCTCTCCCTCTTCAGAGCTTGCTCTCCTTTCACCCACATCTGCTCACCCCAGTTTTAGAAGCCCAGCAAGGCAAAACCCACTGCCTTCCTCTCCTCCTCCCCACCTCCATCCTGTGAGTGTAGCCTTTCTCCTACAAAGCATTTTAAAATTTTATCGCCGGGATAATTGACAACACTTAAGGACACCCTGCAGCTCAATATGTTGACATTGGAGCAGTTAACTATTAAAAACCCCACTGCAGCTCTTATGATTTACAGGGAGGTGAGACAGAAGCTCCTACCTCCGGGTTAGCCTCCGAACCGCGCTGCGAGGGAAGGGGACACCTCCAGTGAAAGCAATCTCGTGCCACGCTGTAATAAGTAACAGCATGAGCCATTAGCTCTTCTTTAAGGAAAAAATATTAAGGACTTTTCTCCTCTGACCGGGGTAGACATCCATGAAGAATTTGTAACTCAAAACCCTAGGGGAGGAGGTTCACAATACTGGCAGAAATAGTTACTTTAAATGTGCTTCTATGGCTGCAGTAATAGGGAGGAAATTCCCCTCGTTCCCAAAATACTTGAGGACCAAAACGCTGAGCAGACCCCAAAATCTTACTCAGAGGTACCACAATTTTAAATGGGGGCACAGAAAGGAAAGGGGTGTCTCCACTTTCTCCGCTTGGCCAGCAGCTTCTCTCTCCTGGACCACACTAAGTCTCTGAGCCAGGGGGAGGAATGGGCAGCGTGGCTGGTGCAAAGCTCGGGCAACTGCCCATGTGTGCACAGACCTCCGTACACCACATATTGGGTTAAGTTCTATAGAATACACTGCAAGAGTAAAAACTAACAGGCAGAATATGCAAAGTCCCTTCTTCGTACTCCCCAAAATACCGCACCAAAACTCAAGTTAATGATCCTAAAAGTTAAGTACAACTTGTGCCATGGCAGCTCACACACCATCACAACTTAAGATGGGGCAAGGGCGTTCAGCACCAGGTCCCAGTCTGCACCCATCACTGCTGCCACGTTAGGACACTTGTCCCCCATCTCTGCAGTCCCCGGCCCAGTGGGATTTCCAAGACCCTTGCACGAGTCACGGTGGCACCAAAGGTACCCAAGCTGGCCAACCAGCTGAAGGGAAGGTCGCTCCCCTCAACGTTTTTAAAAGATGGAGTGTTAAAACAGCGGTTGTGGTTAACACTGTGATTACTCACAAGCTCAGGAACAGTTTCCCCAATTAATCGATCAGATCAAATATATCAACTAAATTCTATCATTGCTGCCCACATTATCCCAGAAGGACATTTATTTTTCCTCCTGTTGATTCCAAATGAAAAAAAGATTAAGTTCTCTAGCGCTTCCAAAAAGGTGTTTCTACATTATCAGAAATGCCCTCAAAACACTATCCAATATAAAACTGATTTGCAAAGATCTACGCAGGGCTCTGAGGCAGCTAGTCCTTAATCAAAACCCCACTAATTTTACTGTGTCAGTAACTCCCGGATAATGTGCATAAACACTTTTTCTTCTCTCCAGGTTCTGAAAGAACTAAACCACCCATCTCTCACCACGCGCAGTTCACCTGATACACCACCTGCTACGGTGCCACTGGTATCTGAAACGATAGCAAAAAACAGCCAGATTTTTCTGGTGTGTCCATCACAATCTCAAAATATATTATTATGAAAGAACATGGAATAAGCAAAAATAATCAAACTATGGCAGTGTAAGTGTCTCTCTCCTGTGACCATAACAACATAGTATGTAAATCTGTTCATCACAGCATAGGTGCAAGTGTCTCTCTCCTGTGACCATAACATAGTATCTAAATCTGTTCATCACAGTATAGGTGCATTAAAAATATGCACAGATGTGTCTTTCAGACCGCCATAACCAAGATACTCCCCCTGTATTTTCTGCATTAGGAGATGATAACAATTTGCATTTATATTTTGATTACATCTGACTGAATTCTATAATGTTCTGCAATTTGCCTTGGATGAAATCTGACACCATCAAAATAAGTGAGAGCTTTGCCATTGACTTCAACAAGGATATAATTTCATCCTAAGTGCTCTGAGAAACAGAGCTCTAAAGAAATAGAGGACCACTGCTTTACTAAACTGCACAATTTTGAAGCAGAATAACCCTGCTGAAATGCACACATTTACACCAATGAGGATGGAATTCCCCAAACCATGGATATACCTCCACTGAAGTTTATTGCATTCACTACTATACCTTAGGTAAAACAGCACATTGCAAATGAAGATGGGGGCTCCTTTCCATATCTATGGCCCTTCTGCCTTTGTATCCACAGAGATTTTTTGCAGTCTTCCCAAACACCTCGGAGGGCTTTGCATTCACTGCCAGTTGAGGAAGTGAGAGAGGGCAAGAACATGAGAGTTTTTCAGCAACTAAGTCCTGAGTCCCTAAGGCCATCCATATACTACAGCCAGTGGCAATGCTGCTCTCTCACCTGCTTGCCGTGTTCCAGGTTAACCATAACTCAGTTTAAGAACATGTTCAAAATACACTACCCTGATATCCTTTCAGCCACTTGCCACTATACAAATTGTACAAATCCAACATGGTTTTTTGAGTAGCTACACAGATCCCTCGGGAACCTGGGCCCAAGGTCAAAGAGACTAAAAGCACTCTTGGAATAGTTCTGTTCTGCTAAGAATTAAAGAAGATTAAGATGAATAGCTAGCGTCTCACGTATCTTGCACTCTGGTACAAGAGAAGATTGACAGGCTTTTTCAGGATTATGTTCTTCAGCGATCTGTTGGGATCCAGCCTGGTGTCTGTTTATCTGTTCAAGACATGGGATCTCAGCATCTGCTACCAGCTTTCAAGAGTTCTATTTTTCTTCAGATTTCTCTCTGGCACACCCCTATGTGTTTATATGAGAACACATACATACATACCTATGAGTGCATGTATACATTGATATATACATTCATATACGCAGTGCCAAGGACAAAGGCTTGGCTGGTTTAAGGTCTGCTTTGTTTTACTTTTTCCAGCTCAGAAGTCTTTTCCCTGCTCAAAGGGACCCTCTAGAAGGGCAGCACCCTAATTGCCCCAGGCAGTTAGATCCATTCAAGCTTAATGGCTTGCAATTGCTGGTCTTATGACTGAATCTACTTGTCAGGCAGAGCACTGAAACTGTCTGCTCCTCTCCGACAGCCCAACACATCACCTCTGAAATCCAATACATACACGGCGTTCGGAGACCCAGATCAATAAGTGCCATCATGCATTCACCACCACATCACGCTGAGTGCTTCACCTTAATGCCCAAGTCTTCTGCCCTCAAGCGACTACCTTTAATTCAGAGGCCTGCCAGGTTCACCCGAAGGTCTCGTTATTCTTCTTTGCTGTGGGTCCTGCACTGCACCCACCACCCTGCTGCCCTCTCCCAGCTTTGGAAGTGTCTCCCCAAAATCTCTTCCACTTCTCTTCAAGCTTTACACACCTCAAGAACACCGTGCCATACCCTGTCCCAGTTCACAGGGATAAGCAAGTACACTGCTACAAAGAGCACAGAGACCCCAACCTTAACCTCTTCCCAGATTTCAACCCAACCTCTTACCCAAGTTTCAGTCCTGAGCCACAAGGTAAAAATACTGAGAGGCCTCAAATCTCCTGAAATATTTAACGAGTTGCTGTGGAAGAGTTTAAAAGGCAATTAGGAAGGCAGAAACTGGACATCTGCTGGCACAGCAGTGACTAAGCAAAGGTGAAATCACTTCTTCAACAGTGTTTGGCAACATCATGGGGAAAGCTATTTTCATCACTAAAATACTGTTAGAGACTTTATCCAGGCAGCTTTCAGCAACAAGAATGCTGAAATTGTGGAGAGTGGGCAGCGCTATAAGACCCAGCATTAGTCTCATCCCTACAAAGCTTTAGACAGAGGAAGACAGGGGTCAAGACTTTCCCAGGAAGCTCTACGGAGCTTCCTTACCTTGGAAGAGCTCTCTGAATAGTTACGAGTGCTGCTATCACCTCCCAGATGAATTATTTTTCTGGAATGAAACCATTTAAACAGGATACTGGTACAACAGCAGCAGTGTAAATAAACCAGTATGATTTCATTGATTCATTTCCTTGAGAGGCCTTTAAAAATGATAAAAGCCCCCTTGTCTTCCACAAGACAAGAAGCTGGTGTCATTTTTTAATATATTATGTACACAGAATATTTTTGTGTTTGGACACTCAGACATGAGAGAGTGTCTCCTTGAAAAAACCTCCAGCAGCTCAAACTCAGCACACATAACAGCTGTATTCTTTTCAGAATGGAATATAAATTTGCTTCTCTAGCTAGAAAAATACCATGTCAAACATACTTCTTTTGCAGGTAGCAAACACATAGAAACCAATGTGTCTAATAGGGCTGGGACAACTGGGAAAAGCCTATCTGGAGAATAAGCTTGTTTATGGGAATAAAAACTTTACTGAGTATTTCAACTAAGTGGTAGGGGAAATTAGGGCAGCCGGGGAGGAAAAAAAAAGAGAAAAAAAGGGGGGAGGGACTTTTTCCCCCTCCCTTCTCCCCAAACAAATGGCTTCACATTTCAAACAAGCACAGGAGATGCCGGGGGGGTTGGTGACAATCACCACTGATGCGAATGATGGGATGTGTCAAGGAGAGAGAAATGTCATGTGGGAAATGTAATTAAACACCAAGGAAGGGGGGCCAGCACCTCTTCAGTCATTCACATGCCAAGCAACAAAACCCCAAATATATTAATATGGCTCCTATTCGCTTACTCGCTATTTTTATATTCCTGCACCATGGAGCAGTGCAGCTTTGCGGTTACTTCTGGTGTAGGTACAGCTGTTGTCCTCCATACCTAAAGGAACTTAACTTGATGGGAAATGGACAAAAGCTGGTCGATGGATGAAAATTCGTTGGGTTTACCCTGCAGTAAATCAGTTCCTCCTCATCAGGGTAGCCAAAAAGATAAAATGCCTCCATGGTGCTGATATTTAAGGGATTCTTCCCTCTTTCTAGATTTAGCTCATGTTACCCTCTCATTGTTATCACTGTCAGATCATATAAGCTTCTTTAACAGCAACACCAGAGTGGTATTTTCTGTATTAAAGCACCTCTGGCCAGATTTTTTGCAGTACTTTCAACAGGTGTAGACAGAAACGAACCCAGCACTCCACGTGCCCCCAACCAGCTGCTGCTCACAGGGCACAGCTGAGAGCAGAAACTCTTATTTGCACCCCCGGGTGAGACAGGAGGAGAGAAGAAAGTTTCCAAAGGTTCCCTGGAGGTCTGGGGACAAGTTTTACCTGAGGAAGCGCTGTCGAAGCAGACACCTGTAGATCTGCTGCCATGACCTTAGCATGAGGTGAGGACTCAGTGCGGGCCCTTCACAACCTCATCGTTGCCACGAGCTCTACAATCACGTGCCCCAAACCACACGAATTTAACAGATTTGGTAAAATCCGCAGGCCCTGCACCACACTGATCGTGGATTAAGTGCCATCAGCCCCTCTCTACCTCCCCTTTCTGGTACGCTGAGGGAAAATAAGGTTTGAATGACCTCCTGAATTCCCGAGTAGGTAAGCAAGCCCCTGAGTCACCATAATATTTGTGTGTTAAACTATCTGCCAGCTTCAATAAAGTGTCAGCTCCCTTAACCCCTTATGCCCCCTCAATGCTGTCCATACTGTGGCGCAGATCATGCAATATGTCTCCCTTGCCTCACTTTTTAGCAGAATTAAACTCTGTCAGAAAAAAAATCCCACAACCTTTCTGTTGCAGGAGCCTCAGTATCGTCTTAGCGGTGCACAGAGGAGTAACCTCTTACTGGACGCTGTATCACATGCAGACAAGAACTTGCTTGGAGCTGCCCGAAACCACCAGGATCTTTCTGTTTCCATTGACACCCTTGAGCCCTATTTTCACCCTTGCAATTCCTCCTGCCTCAAGAGTGCCATGTGCTCCCCAGGGACAGCAACGTGACATTTCTCTTATGGAGCCGAGGGCGGATTCACGTCAGTCCCTTCCTGGCCATCTCCTCAACACGAAGAACCCAGGAAAACACTCGTCGCCCTGGCCCAGCCATCGCGGGGATAACGCTCCAGCACAGAGCAGCATTGAAAGTGCTGCAGCCTCTGAAGCGCCTGGGCACATAATGAGGGATGAGGAAGGGGAAACTGGGCACAGCCACCTCCAAATGTCCCACGAGCAGCGCCGGCACAGTGCCAGGCACGACCACTCACACAGAACTGGTTCTATAAAGGTGCCTATGGTTTTCACCTCTGCAGAAAAACCTCAGTAGAAATTACCTAAAGCACTCTTCAAATGGTTCAGTGCTTATGTAAATGGGGTAGAGGCACACTGCCTTGCAAGATCAATATACTGGTACTTAATCGCTTTTTATTCCTTTTTAAGGAAAAGATACACAAACCAGAAATATTGACTGTTTCGGGTCTGCAGTCTCCCTCCTCTTCCTCCTTCCTTACCACTTCTCTATCAGTATCAGCTAACTTCAAGTTTACTTATTTGGATTTACGTTTCTTTTTTTAAATAACTCTTAAAATATGTTAACCTTTAATGCAGGGAAAGTAATGACTATAAATAATGCGCTTGTAAACATATTTGCCAAGAAAGTGATTACATGCATCCATGAAACATGCATCCAGCCATAAAAAACTAGTTCTAGAAAATGACCCAAGCAGCTTGAGGGGAAAAAAGTCTTCCATTTTCAAATTAAAAGAAAGAAAAAAAAAACATAGGCCAAATTGCTCCATCTAAATCCTACACAATTATGGCATTACACCGTCTTTCATGCAAATTGTTTTTCAGTGGACAAATGTGGGAAATTGCATCCTGAAATGCTACGTGTTCTGACAAAACCACAAGCAAACAGATAGTCCCCAAAGATTCAGGGGCTTCGGCACACGATCCTATTAATCACTGGAGGAAGGCGACCATATGGCCCGACAGGACAGTGCTCCGTGAGGGCACAGCAGGAAACATGTAGCTGACTGGGAACTTTAGAAAGGACAAGGGGAAGACAGAAGCTACTAAATCTATAGATTATTCATTAGAAATTCAGTCATAGGCTAGTGCATTTCTAATTACCGAGGTTCATTAAAGGACAGGGCTTTTTTCTAGATAAACTGGAAAACTTTCATTCTTATCGTTACAAGAATAATTGAAATCTTGTTTTCATTAAAGTTTAGATAGTTTTAAATATCTTCCTTCAAGACTATAACAGCATGTAATTCAATGCCTACACAGCCGACAGAATACAAATTACACGTGTGGTACCTGACAAGATACCCGTGTGCCACATGCACCCCTGAAGTCCACAGCCCACAGGCTGCTCTCCTTGGGCCATTTGCTTACTGGATGGGAGAACTTGGGCTGTAGTTTGGCAAGTTTTTTTCCCTGTTTGTTTTTCTGGCACTAGTGAAAGCTCAGGCATCCTCTAACCCCCTCATTCCAGTCATTCCTTGTGCTGCTCAGAAACCCTAGTTGGGTTGGTACAGCTGTCTGCGGGTTCAAGCAGGCAACCAGATCCAAGCCAAAAAAAACCTCAGCAAAAATAATAATTTTCTTTAATGGTTACTTCTAATTTAGATCACTTCATTGACTCGGGTTATTACGTGGGCCTATAAAGAACGATGCCAACACGACTGAAGAGGCAGCAGCAGCGGCAGTGAGCGCACATGGCCCCTATGCCAACAAGGTGGCAACGCGTGCCCTGCGCTCCCTTTGGAGCGGCTAGATAGCAACTCCTGCCTTCCCTCTCGGCACACTGCCTTGGAGCAGATCCAGGTCCTCCCTCACCTGTGCAGCACCATTCCCAGCCGTGCCAGGCTCCCCAGAAGAGCCGGTCGTTGCAGGAACAGCTCAGCGCACCAGCCTTCGGTGCACAGGTTCAACCATGCATCCTTGGAGACATCCAACTGTGGATGCAAAGAAATCAAAGATTTTGCAAAGAAATGCAAAGATTTTGCCAAGGCTTCCAGTGCCTCTCTGTACTCAGCACGAGCTCGAGAAGCACCAATATAGACAAAGATGGGGCATGCAGCCCCATCTCCGTTTATCCAGCCCTTGGCTTCACCTCCTGCGCTCGCAAGGTTTAAGGATCCTTGGTCTACAAAGCAAATGACACACCAAGCACAGGTCACGGGCAGCTTTCATTTGCAGAAAGGCAATGATTCAGCAATGCTGTAGTCATTATCAGTCATAGTTCATAGGAAACACTGGGCTCAGAGACACACGGCAGCAAGCTTACGGCAACTCCCAAAAAGTTTGCTGCCTTGTTGTTGAAGGCTGCCAAACAGAAACCACAAGCTCTCAGACCATCTATTCCAAAAGCTTCCAAGCCTGGCAATATGGCTTCTCCTCATATATAACACTTAATGCTTCTTGTATCAGAAATACAGATAAGAGATTACTGCCCTGAAGCTTGTTATTGCAGCGCCCATCAGCCTGCTCTGGAGTAAGCAGCCTGAGGTCAATCTCTTCAGGCAATTCCACCCCTTTCCTTGAAGCACAGTGCCCAAATCCCAGCTGTGATGACTATGCTCAGGCCTCCCCAGCAGCGGGAGGCAGCAGGAGGATGTCAGGTGCCCTGCAGGCAGCACAGCCAGCAGGAGGGCTGTTTCTCACAGCAGTGGATTTTGATTTCTGTGAAAGCTGTTCGACAGCATTGCTGACTCACATTCAGCTTGTGACACACCACCAATCCAAATCCCTTTTCGCAAGCTTCCTGCCCAAATCCAAGGGACTGTTCCCATGTTTGTCTCTAATGAATCACTCCCATTTTTTCTATAAGATTATTTTTCTGATGTGACCTCTGAGGTGCATACAGTCCTCCCCAGCTTCAGGTCACATACAAGCTTAGTAACTATGCTTCCTGTTGCATCATCTTAGTCATTAATAGAACTGGAGCCGGGACAGGCCTTTTCCAAGCTGCACTCAGTACATTATCCCATGCATTTCCTGAAATAAAACACTGATAACTAATCTCTGCTCATGGTTATCCAGCCAGCTCCACGTCCAACGCCAACAGGTCCACTGAGAGATGTCGCCTGATGGATCAATCCTCTTATCTCTGTCCTGTCCGCAGCAAGCACGAGGCTGTATCAGCAGGCTTACATCCCTGCTTTGGGATAAGAACATGCGAGGGGGGACAGGAGGGGTCTTTTCCAGGAAAGAGATGATGAGTTAATTACACAAGTTGAAACCTGAGTTCCACCATCCAAGCCCTTCACTGCTGGCTGCAACAGGAGCTGCAGGCAGAAAAGGAGCCAAGTGTTACAAGCCTTGCAGGCAGGTATTTGTATTCTGCTCATTTCTTTCTATATAAGTAATTTGTGAACAATAATAATAACAACAAAGTAGCCTTGTTGAGCTACTTCTCAGCTTTTCTATGCTCTTTCCCATGTTCATAGGAAAAGCAAAGCTCCTAGCAAGTTCCCTGGAATACTGCAGTGAGGTCCTGACAAATCTCTTTCCTTCCTAGCATAATACAGGTTCATGTAGCTTTTCACTTTCTATGTTCATCCTGTTTTCACATCCCAGGCACACAAATATGCATTGCAGGAAGCATAAATGTCTATATGTGCATGCAAGATCAGAGCTGAGTTTTTGGGAACAGAGATCATTTGCTAAGTCCTGATGAACAGAACATCTTACAGTCCTAAGGACTACTTATCAGGATGCTGACATTCATTACTTCATGGAAAATAGGGTAATCTTTCCATTTCATATGCATTAATGAATATTTATAAACAACTTTAGAAAATGAAAGCCAAATACAAAGCCTTCAAGACTGCAAGGGCTACACACAGACTAAATGTGATATTTGAAGATCAGGAGTGAGCTCTGGCTCCTGCACAGTGCTAGGGGCTCCTAAGTGCTCATCTCCCATGCAGATGGGCCCCCTCAAAACATAAAGCGTCTAACACCGCTGCCTTCCTGAGTCACCTTCTCTCTTGCCTTGACTTTTTGCTCAAGCTACACGGCCTTTAGCACCAGCTGGAAACAGGGGCAGCGCAGGATTAGCTACTAACTCCAGTTCCCAGCTGAGGGCCCACGATGGCAACAAGAAACTCAACCCCAAGGCAACGGGTTTGGGTCACGCCTGCATCACAGCACTGCTGCTCTTAACGATCCGGTTTTCCTCCTCTGGCCGGCACAATCTGGGGACTGCCATGGAGTCTACATGCCCCCAGGGCCCCTCCTCGGCTCTGCAGCCCCAAATGAGCCTTGTCCTAGGGGCGATGGGGGCATCCGAGCCTCACTGCAGGAAGGGAAGAGCCTCTCAAGGTGTTCCGTGCATTCACCCTATTTTGGGAGCCCCTTTCAGACTGTTACTTGTATGGAAATCAGAGTGCTCCCTTGCCATCCTGGAGACTCTCAGCTGTTCTGATGTTTCCCCGCCTTTGTTCTCTCTTTGTTTCATCATAAACCCTTTCTACATGACTAAATAGTCATTTCTGAGCTAGAGGCAGGCAGAGCTTCCACCCTCCTCACCATCTAGCTCAAGATTTTAAAGCTACTTCAAAACAATAACAAGAAAAAAGGAGCAGCAGCTGCTTGCACAGAAAGGCTTTTGGAAAGATGGGCATGGCACCCCCTCGGCAAGGCTTCGGCTCCAAGATTTCTTCGCTTCCCCCACTCTTCAACAATGAGAACAGCAATACCAGATAGGAATCTGCAAGGTCCGCTCCTTGCTTAGCTCCCAACACACGGCAGAGCTGCAGTCCCGCTCACAAGCACAGCTTACAACAGGCAGAGGGAGGATTCTTTGTTGTTGCATATTTCTAATAAAGAAAAAATACTTTTAATTTTCCCTTCATGTTTTGAACGTTGCTGGGTCATGTTCTTTAAGCTTTTCTTTGCAATTATGAGGACCAAAGGATCAATTTCTGCTAAAAGAACACACACAAATACAAAGAAAAGGAAAACAAACAGGCTTCTTGCATAAGCCCGTCTCTAGGACCTTGGGCTTTCAAGACTGCACTGCTGTAGGATTCCAATTAAATAGCACAAGAATTGAAACAACCAATAAAAAAGGAGTCAAAGCACACTACGTTATTGAACCTTCCAAGAGCTTCATGCACTTTCCTCTGTCTTCTTCATCTCCGATGACTTGTTCTGTACTAGCACATGGGGAAAGCCCTGCAGAGCATCCTACGCGCAGGCCAGAGACCTCCGTGGAGAACACGCTACATTTCTGGCATCAGGACACGTCTCCAGGTCTCCTCAGAAAGCAGCAGCAGCATGTGGTAGATAAAAACCAATACAGAACTGGCATGGCACTGGCTGCATGGGCAGCCATGTAGGATGCAAAAGTGCGATGAGTCCCTGCTGATCACTTCTAGTGGGAAGGATGGAAAACCTGGCATGGCACTGGCTGCATGGGCAGCGATGTAGGATGCAGAAGTGCCATGAGTCACTTCTAGTGGGAAGGATGGAAAAGCTCTCCTTTGGCATACCAATGGCCAACGTTGATCAGACAGTGGAAAACAGCAATAGGAGGATCACAGTCTTCAGGTAGATATGTACATGCTCAGCTTAACCAAGGCAGATACAGGGTCTCCCCGCTCAAAGATATAAAATAACAGAAGGCTGACAGGTATCAGCAACCCTACAGCACTTGTATTTACTCACTGAGAGCAAACAGGTCTTGAGGAAAGCAGAGACTCAAACAGGTCTTTCTTCTTTGAAGGAGGGAGGGTTGGTGAGGAAGAGAAGAACTAAGAACTTGTTGAAGTGCTTGGCAGCATTGGCAGGAGGTTAGGATTCGACAGCTGCTGAGTTAGAAAGGGCAGAGCTGCGGTCATCAAAAACCTCAACCTCCACAAGCTTTGGTACAACTCCGTCACAGGCAACTGCTTCTGCAGAAAAAACAGCTCCATAATTATAGTGGAGGTTAAAATCCACTCTGCCCAATTTTCCAGAGCTGTTTAACACAGCTCCAATAGAAGTCACTGGATGGTACCCATCGCTTACTCCAAACCCCAGTACCTTTAAGTTTCCACATGTTTATTCTGCCATTTTTTCCTCCCTGGAATGGAGATTATCCTGACTTAAAGGTTTGATGTGAAATCAAACAGCATGTTGTTTGGCTCTGCTTTCCTCTTCTTTTTAAGATTGCTATTTCTCAAAAAGCCATTTGAGCACACAAATATACCAAGGCATCTAAATATAACTGACCCTACTGGACATAAGTTCTCCTCACATCTGTCATCTCTCCCTCAGATCTTTTTAAATTGCACCTACTGGGTAATAAACTATGCTCTCCCGCTGTACAGAGGCTCTTCTGCCTTCTTCCCCCAGTTTAGCAGCGGGATGAGCCAGAAGCTGCACGCAGACGATCTGCTGAGCGTGTGCTAGGCAGGCACGCGGGCAAGCGGCTGGCTTAGTCAGACTCAAAATTATGCTAATAAATTCCCTTCGAAAAGCCCCCTCGGTGTCGTGATTTTCTAGGATAGCTCTAAACACCAACGCGAAGTGTTCACAACAAGAGCCCTCACGTCCTCTAACGCTCCTGGCTTAAATTTGGGAGAAATTAGCACCTAGAGGGACCCTTGGCTTCAGCACTGACAGTGCCATGGGATGCTCCAAGCCCTCAGTAAGACGTGCCAAGTCTGAGCACCAGGCAAGGACCTGAGCAAAGCCAAGTCCTCATTTTCCAGGCGACCTGAGCTTCTCAGCAACTAGTTTCCCCATGGTTTTAGCATACTAACATCCCCAGCATCAAAACAGTGCACAAAAACATGTGCTTTCTGCTGTCCACCAGAGACGGCCTGAGCATCAGCGCTCACTGCTCTTACAGAAAGCTGCTGCTACTGCTGCACTGGGCTATCAAACATTAATACAGAACGGGGATAAAACCGAACTGCTGCACTGAATTCCCCCTCTCGCTCCATCACTGGAGATTTCATAGCCCAGTTCCCCCACTGACAGGACTTGAGCCAACAGCTCCAAGGCTCTCATCAGAGATGAGAAAGTTAAGCTTTGTATTTGCAGAGCCACTTTATCAATTGATTTGTGAGACTGCGCCATATACTGCTGAATATTAATATAACACCTCAAAAATGTTTCTGTAATACTCTCAATTTGTCATATAATAGAGTGCTAAGCACATGCAAATGCAGTCTCCGTGAAGAATTCTTATTGCTTACTAGTACTCTGTGCCAAGCAAGTTTTCCTACAAGTACTAATATAATCAGTCTTCATGCTTTTGTTAAAATAATCTAATTTCTTTAACTAGTTTTTCCATTATTTTCTTCTTTCAAATTAAAACAAAATCTTACCACTTCAATGCAAGCTGCTGAGCACTTACAGATGTTCAAGTTCCTGATTAAGCTACCTTAACAAATTTATTATTATTAAGGTCAAACAACTGTCAAGCATCCATAAAAAGAGCTGAGAACAGAAATCCAAATGCTTCCAGCTTCCACCGCGGTGCTCTGCCAACTATGCTGCAAAGAACTCTCAAGGTTTAAAGAGGACCCAAACACTCTACTTAGAGGAGAGTCTTTGTTACTACAAGGTGAACTAAAGTGTTAAGACATCAGTGTTTCAGGTTGCTTTTCCCGAGGATGATCAAAACATATAGGAAGAAAACAAATCAAAAATAATCATTCCCTTTCTCCACAAGGCAGCTACGTAGGCTCTGTGCAAGTGTATTATTAGAATTCCAGTTTTGGTTGAAGACAAGGCTAAATTTGGGATTAGGGAATAGCTAGCAAAAGAAATAAAATAAAACAGACAAAACAAAACAACTCAGCACCACCACACACTTCCAACTTACACAAATTAAATTATAGGTTGGGGGAGATGAGAGGCATGGGAGAGGGCTAAACTAGCCAAGACTTTCTATTAGTTTCAGCCAAAAAAGAGTTTGCCTTTAAGACAAGGAAAAAAAGAAGTTTCCTCCAATTTTTTTTTTTGATTCAACAGAGATATGCATTGTATCAGCATCTTATTTCAGTGATTGATGCGTGTGAATCACTGATTTCAATTCCACGACATGCAGGCAGAATAATAAGCTTGCTGGTACATTTCCCCGCTTCCTGCAGCACTCGCTGCCGAGCCGCTGCCAAGGCTCCTTGCTCCAAGCAGCGCGCTGCTCTATGTGCACCTCCATTAACAGCAATAATTAAGAGGCAGCAGGATAGCAGGCTTCAATTTGAGAAGCCCAAGAAGAAATAGAGTGCAAAATATCAGAAGCTTCTACCCTACTGCCCAGTGGAGAACAATTATGGCTGGCAAAGACAGGCAATTTCCTTATATAACCAAGATATTCTTCCAAGACAAAAAGCCTGGTGACCTAATCACTGTGCTCCTGCCATGCGCTCTCTTTCATCAGGTATCTCTGGTCTTCATAAAAGAGCAGAATTAAAGGAAAATTAATAAATAAAGAGTGAAAAGCCTTTGTTCTGATGCTTCTTCTCTGAAGTCTTTTGTTCATTCCCCAAATTAACAGTTCTGTACTAGCCAGAAGCGGTTGCTTGACAAGTGACAGACATTAGAACATGCCCACATGCTAGAACAACACAAAGCAATAACATTAATTAATTGTACTTTCACATGAGCTAAGAATACAAAACAAGAAAAAAAAAGACTAGCCACTCCCTTTAGACCTAGTTCCTTTTATTTCCCTCTCATTTCTTACACTTCAGAAAGTAACAGGATATGGGAAATAAATTTATGGAGATGATGTCATTTGATCCTGCATGGCTCTTCCATGCCATCAGAGACTCCAAGTCAGAAGTTCAGCAACATGGCTCTAATTATTGTACATATTACACTTTTTCTCATGTTGTAAGAGGAAGTGCTTGGAAGATATTGAAGCTTTCCAGTTATTACGGGATTTTGTTCTAGAACTTCCCCGTTCCTACAAGTTTCTATGGCAAGCAAGGTCTTAGATGGTCATATAACTCCTCTTGCAGCATAAGCTGATGAGGTCCAGAATGAAGTCATGTGTTCTCCTTCCGGAATTAGACTAACAAAACCCACAACTTTAAAGCAACAGCAATCGTGTATGAGCTTAACACAACTGAAAGCAAGCAATCAAAAGCTCCTCCTGGAGAGCGCCAGGCGGATACCCCCTTCCTTGTAGGTTTGGGAAACAGGATCTCCTGTTCACCAAGTGCCCGTATGCTCCTGAACTCCGGGATATTCCATGGGCAGCTGTCACTAAGCTCCTCCACTTTGCCTAGCAAGGACTTGCACAAGCATGTGCTGGAGTGCTAGTACCAGCCTGTTTCCCTGCTGCTGGTTAACTACCCTAAGCATCAGCATATGGAGCTACTCTTATTTGCTCACTTAATGTTTGCTCACTTGTTCTCAATTAATAGTTAGCAAACATTTGTATAAAATATTCCAATATTCACTGAAATGGGCTGGGGGGACGGGAGAAACCCAGCTTGACTCAGGAAAGTTGATGACTTGGTTCCAGTAAATAAAAATAATAATACTGTCAAAATAGAAAACCTTTCTTGTCCCTTTGACAATATATACCTCAAAAAAAATCTATATGACAACCAAACCAAAATGACATTGGATAAAATGATTTGGAGTTTCATAAATAACCGCATTTAACAGTGATGACCATCAGGAAGATAGAAGAGAGTCTTGACAGTTCCTCCCAAATTTTCTTAGTCATCTATGGTCCCAGAGAGAGAACTAAACAGAAGCTATTACTCCATCAGCAGAATGAACAGAATAAGTGGAAGAGTCAAATATTTCGAAGAACAGAGCTAAATTAATGGGCTTGCCAAGCAGTGCAGAAGAGGGGGCAACCTCCCTATGCACTTCCACTTCCAAATGCAGGTCCTGTTGCAGTTGGCAATGGCTTTTCCTTTTTAAATACTGTTCACCACCCCATGAGCTCTCAACACAGCTCAATCTTTGGCACGGGGAGGCAGAAGTGCTCAGACAGAGCCGAGCCAGCCACAACATCCCCTGGCTCACCCTGGGCAGGCAAAGCCGTGTTCAGAAGGGTCTAAAACACTCCTTCAGGCAGGGTCCTCCCTTTTCCCACCCCTACACCTGCAGACTTAAAAATTACTCAGCAACTTGTGTTCCCACCAGCAGAGATGAAGTTGCAGAAACACTATGCAAAGCAGACAGTGCTGCAGTCAAAAATAACGACACAGAAGATTCTCTCCTGCAGCTACCAGCAGTTGCACTAGTGCACATGCAGCTCACTTTCTTTTGCAGCCCAATCACAGCAGGCACATCCCCAGAGCTGGTTCAGAAGGCGCTGCACGGGGTCACCACACACCAGCTCCTCTCCATGCCCTCCGCACTCGCAGCCTCCCCGGCTCACCTGGCTCTTGGAAACACTTGGAGAAAGGGCAAGTCACCAGCGCTGCAGGTCACTGCAGACAGCAGGGTGGGTTTGCACTTGCTATGAGCAAGCCCTCGATCCAGGTTCGAATTCAAAGGAAAAGCAAAGATATGCAAAGTCTGGCAGAGACAAGTTTAGTACCTCTTATTTGCAGCCACCAAACTCTTGTTATTCTATTAGGTGAGCACATCCATTAAAGTTTCATTGAACAGTCATCGCTGCCCCAAGGAAGTCTTTGAAAAAACATTCTATTTAGAGAGAAGCCTGTTAATGTGTCATCCACAATATGTCTCTCACTTCTGGGGAAGTTTTGCATCAAAACTGGATTGTTATTGCACTGAAGTCCTGGCGCTCTGGTTGCTCACACCTGGCTGGAAGCAGCAGGTACCCCCACGGGATCAACCTTCCCTCCCCAGGCACCCTCCAAAACAGCAAGGGGAGTTTTAGGTGCCAGTTTTAGCTTGGGCTCCTGAAATCCCAGCCTGAGTAGCAGGGAAGCTCCCATGCCAAAGCAAACAGATGCTATAAAAGCCAATAAAAAAAAATAAAAGAACACAAATAAACATAAATAAATAACATTTGTCACCACTATCGAAGTTTGTAACTACAGCTATTCAATAGGGCCAGATAAATTTCTAACAACAGAGAAGAGAGAGAGGAAAAAAAAAACAGCTAGCACTAACACAACAGTCAGTGAAACAGGAAAGGCAGACAAAATGCCAGCCCAGACAAGGAGGTAACAAACTGCCATTTAAAGCTATTATTTCCCATGTATACGATTCCTGGTGCCGCCACACCTAATTAGAGCTCTAGCAGGGAAAGGATTTAAGGGCAGCTGAGATACTAGAACGGCGATAATTTACCCCAGCGCAGTGGGTCAGCACTAACGGGAAGCTCCCGTGCTTAGTTCATTATAGTGCTCTCATTTTCACAGCCCTGTGCTCATGTCCCTGCCTCTCCGTGGTGCACATTTAAAGCAGAAAGCCTCGCAGAAGGGTTGGTTGTTTAGGACTTCAGCAGAAGCAGACTGATCTGCAGCGTTGCTGCAGCTGCCTCGCATGCAGCAGCGCATCCTAAAAATCCTTATGACATTTCTCTTTAGACATGAATCAGCAGACTAACAGATGTCTCATTCACACCATATTTGAGTTTCAGTTTTGCTAACGAAATTAATTTAGGGCCAAATTGCATCTCGAATCGCACGCAGAACTCTTGTTGACTTGCGTGTCAGCCAAATTCGTGTACGGGAGAATGGAAATTTGACCTTAATTTTAATTTGATCTTTGTAACAGACTGGTAATTTGGAGAGACAGATTGTGGTGTCCCTTCCTTGTGTCACACCACACCTCGCATCACAAATAATCCCATTGAGTTCAGCAAAAAGATTTCCTCCAGACGATACAGTTCTAGGTGCGTGAAGACTTCATAGCCTGGGCATTAATGTTGCCAGGAGCACCGAGGAGGCAGGTCCTGGAGAGACCCTCTGTGCTGGGGTTCCACCGTGCAGCACTCGGTGCCATCGGTCCCTCTGAGAAGGGCAGACGAGTGACCAAGCCGAGACACGTGTGCTCGGAGCACAGCACAAGTGTCCAGACGTGGCAGGGTGAAAATTAATAAAAGTAAAAAAAATAAAATAAGAGGTTGACGGAAATGATTGAATGGTGCCTTGATTACGTCTACTAACAAGTAAATAAAAAGGTGGCTTAGAATAATCAGTGTTGTAGCGGCACCATAAAATCTGGATAACCTTCTCTTCTCAAATGTCTCCTGCAGCTTGCTGGAAAGGAAGCTTCCAGGCTGGTGACACTTAAAACGCTGTTCCCACAGGAGTTGCTCCAGAACCCAAGCTACTTGAGTTCTCACAGCATTCCAAGAATACATCCATACAGTCTCCAGCAGTGGTAGACATTTGTTTGGAATCAGGAAGAGATGCATTTTCACTTAAAAAATACATGTATATGATTTTGCAGTTAACGCAAAGGACCTAATCGTAGGAGAAAATAAGTCACATTCCAAGAAAGAAAGGAAGAAAAACACAAACACAGGCAGGATCCAAGAAGAACTAAAGACAATTTCTAAGGGAAAAAAAAAATACACGTATATAATTTTGCAGTTAACGCAAAGGACCTAATCATAGGAGAAAAAAAAAGTCACAATCCAAGAAAGGAAGTCAAAAAAAAATAAAATAAAATGAAACAACCACAGGCAGGATCGAACAAGAACTAAAGACAATTTCTAAGGAAAAAAAAAAAAGCCATAATTACTGATATGGCTGAAGATAATAAGTAGTTAAAGCACAAGGTTAGTGAACTCCATGCATTCAGCAGCTTAAGCCTCTGACTTTCTCAGGAATATCAACAGTTCTTCCTGCTTGAGCCTGGCAACCAGATGTTATTTCCATACTTTCCAAGTAAGTCTACTCTTCCTGTGTCTCCTTCCAAGCTAGCTAAAAGCCAATGTTTACTTGGAGAAGAGATACCCATCTCCTGTTTTGGCAAACTGTCTGAAAACCTGTACCAAAAATCTAATATTGATATTAGCAACATAGTGTGAGGACTCTTGATTCACATATTCATTAGTTTAGGATGATTCACTAGCATTAGCCCAGCTACACTCTTATTCTCTCCTCCTGCAAAGATCACTGAGCCATGTTACAGCTCCTTTTCCACCAAAATGGAGAGTATATAATATTCTGAGCTGGAATTCAGCTATGACATTATAATAAATGGCCAAAAGCCAATGGCACCTTGAATTTGTGGTGGGTTATCCATTTCACGGGCAGATCCATTTCTGCAGTAATGGTATAGTTAAACATGCAGAACATACCATGTGGCATTTGCCTTCCAGTTACTTTGTCAGACAATTTCTCTAAGAATGTGCTTTTCACCATTTTAGAAAATCATTCTTGGTTCCACTTCCCAAGATGGGGACCTGTGCTTTTGTAGCCTATAGCCTGCACTATTACAATATTTTTAAGATTAGTTTAAGAATACTAAGCCAGAGGAAGAAAAACAAAAGAAATCCAAAGAACAAATGTCTGACCAGGCAACCTGATGCACTAGCAAACAGCTACATATGCTCTATAACGTGCCAGCTTTTCTACCTTTTCCCCCTCATTTGCATTCCTCCCTCTCCAATCCCTTTCCTATAGGATAACCTTCACTTCAGTTTCCTGTCCTGTTTCCCATTACAGTCGAATTGGTGAATTTATCTTTAAAAAATTGTCTCAAATATTTCAAATATGTTGTAATGACCACTCAATAATTTAGGAGTCAGTGAGAGCATATGGTACATCCCCCCTCTACCAGATCCTCAGGAAAGCCTCAACAGAAGGCCCAGACTTCAGAGGATGTGAGCGGCTAGTCTCAAAGGTTTCCTTTCCTTGGCCTGTGTTGTTACTTCAGAAGTGGGGCGAGATGGTCTTTGCAAGCTTACTCTATATGAAAAAGCTTTGTTCAGGGCAAAAGTTTCAGCAAAGGGAGAGTTGAGAGCAGTGTTGTGCCAGCTGCACCTGCACACAACTAGCTTGGACTTCACACAGCGCCTCAGACATGATGCACATTAATGCAAACTGCAAGCACATTCTGCTTGAACAGATACACACAGTAATACGTGCAACTGTAAAAGCCTATGTAAAGTACACGATACACGTTCCAATATTTGCAGGAGAATAAGTTTGCATTGAAGCCTGAGCTCTGTCTAAACCAGTGAAAGGTGTTTATCCTAGTGGAGCAAAGCACGAGTTTTAGAGGCTACCCACTCTCAGCAACATTAGAAGTAGGGGGGAAAACGAACAAACAACATTACAGAAAATGCCTGAGTTAGCTGAAACACATCTCCTTGCAAGAGCTACAGAGAACATTCAGCTCTGTCCATGCCACAAAGGACATCTAACATCCTCAGCTGGCTCTTTGGGATTCAAGGAGTCTCAAACTAAAAGCTTTCAGTGGGGTGGAGAGGTGCTTAAATTCCAGAGCACAAAGCTCACTATCTCCTGAGTTTAATTTGTTCACTCAAGTTTAAATAGCTGACTACAATATGCATGAAACATGTATAATGGAAGAGTTTTTGCCACATTATGCCACAATTAATTGTTTCATTTTTAATACTCACTTAACACATATAGGAGTTACTACACCTGCAGTGCCTCACACCTACAATTGCTGTTCAGAGCAGCTCCATGCAAGTTTGACCTTTCCACGAAAAAGAGCAGAGAAAATGGCTTATTCTCAAAACACACAGATACTTCTGCTTCAGAGGCATATTCATGGGAGGAAAGAAATTGTGGTTGCAGTAAACTGCTAGTCCCTACTAGAAAGGGATGCATATTACGCTGCACAATCCACCCAAAATAGCAAGCATGGCTACATGGCTGTCGCAAGTGTTTTTACGTTTGGTTACGTGCAATAAACATTTAAGACCCAAGCTAGGTTTTCACATTGTCCTGCATGTGTAAAGGACAATAGTCAATACAAAGACGTGAGGACCGTTCGCCACCCAGAGCACGATCCAGCCCCCTGCTCTACAGGGCCTGAAAGATGCACGGACAGGCCGCAACCAGGGCAGCCCCTGCTGCATTGCAAGCTCTGAACAC